>SRPO01000012.1:0-169830 GCA_018360065.1 Claviceps pazoutovae
GTCAATTCTTCCACATCTGGAAGCCATTTGCGTGCAAATTGTAGCCGAGCCTTCGCTGTTTCCTTTTTGATGGGAATTCGATGCATTGCCTTCCATTTGTGATGCCAGTCCTTTCGTAGGACTCGGCGAATGGTTGAGAGGCTTATCCGACCATTCATTGCGCCAATAAGCGCACTGTACGCAATTCGGCGATTTCTTTTGACTAACAATTTTATATATCTCTCGTCGGCTGGACTGAGCTTCTTTGGCCGTCCGGAACGAGGCTTATTCTCTATCGTGGCTTCCGTTTTCCACCGTTTCAAGATCCGGTGTGCCGTCGATGGAGATGTGTTGTACGCGTCGGCAACTGCCTTTTGGGTTTTACCTTGCAATAACTCAGTCAACATTGCACTTTTTTGTACCGAAGAGATTTCCTGTTGTTTTTGACGATTTCCCGACACAGCCGTGCCAAACACACGCGGGTTGGACATTTTGGTGGTCGATTACGTCAATTGGAACGTTATGCAGGAGAATGGGTTGTGTCGAGACACGACATGATTAGTGGATTTCGCTCCAGGACTTTTGAGACCCCACTGTACCTTGTAAGACTGAATGCAGCGCCATGTACACTATTCCAACGCACAAGACTTACCGCGAGCAACATGGCACGACACGAGACGCAAACGAAGAGGTCGCATGGCATTTGCATGAGCATGATGTTTCCATCCACTTGCCTCATAAACGAGCCATGCCGTTGGCCGGCGTTGGGTGATACATAATGCCCCGGTAGTTTGTCTTGTATGTCCCTCCGTTCGGACCCTTAGCTCGCCGGCAGCGGCTTCGTGATCTAATTGGCGAAGCGAAGCGGAGCCATTTCTACACACAGTACACTCGAAGGCTCTCAAATCTCTATGGCTTCGTCATGAAAAGCTTGGCGAAATGATTGGCTCTCGTGTGCTCTCGCGAACCTTCGTCGTGAACCTGAGTCAGATCGACTGCTGATTGGCCAGCTTTGCCCCTTGGGCGTCACCATATTAATACCATTTCGCCTTGTGCAGTTCTGGGCTACATACCTCTCACGTAGTTGTTAGCATACCAGTTGGCAGTGCTGGAATTTTGAAGCAGCAGCAGAGCTTACATGAAGCTTCGCATGTACATACCTACAGAAATCGCAACCGGTGGGGTCTATTTTAGCACTGTCCGGTTCCGGCGACGACATTGACCTCGTCCTCAACCCAGCATAGGTACCTAGGTAGGTACATGTCGTGATTCGTATGTACGCACGGAGTACACATATGTACTCATGTACTCTGTAGTGCGTCTCGTGCTTTGTGTAAGAAACGCATAACCACCCGTTCCTCCCAAAAGGTCAAGTGACCAAGTTGCACGTCTGCAGCTTGATCGAGGTTATATAGTGCGTTGTCACAGCGGCACAGACGGCACTGTACAGACCGTGACACTTTGTATCGCAGGCTTTCGACGTGGGAGTCGGAACTACCCGGCTTTCTGGATTAATCCATGGCACATGCGGCTGCTTTGCCCCTTCAGGGTCTTTTACCGCCCGTCAAGCTGTGGTTTGTGCAAAATAGCCGGACGCACTTTGTTGCTGTTAGGTTCCTGGCCCCTGCCGAATATCACAGGGGCCTGTTTGATCAGCAGGGCCAGCCAATGAGGCCAATAACTGTTATGTACTTCGTACTCATCGTTGTCAATTTTTGTCAATCATTCTTGGTTGATATGCAATGTTGTCATTAACAATCTTGCATTTGCTCTTGAACATCCAATGCGCTATTGTTGTTCTCATCAACCCTTGTCAAGAAAGAGCTGGAGCATAAAAGATGAATGTCAAGGCTATGGCATGCCTGGATGCCATAATGCGTGGTCGCGTTGTGGAGTGCCGCTCACGCGTTATCACTGGCCAATCTAATATTAGCTCAATCGCCGGGGGAAGTTAGACCAAGAACTAAGAAGTACACATGTACTCCAAAGGTACCTTGTGCTCTTGACCAGTCACCAGGTGCAGACCAGGCCACGACCCGCTCCTCAACCCATGATCCCGTTCAAGGCTGCAGATGTACTCCGTGCGGAGTACAACTCGTCTTGAAGTAGCATATTAATTGTGAAAGCATGGCAGTTAGTCGTGGCTGTGATAAATAAGTCTGGCCTGCGTCCGGCAGCGTAGAGTGCAGGTGTGCGACCCAAGACGGAACAAAACCCCCTTGGCGTTTCCCTCGTGTTGTTTCCTGCGCCATTGGCCCGCTTTCCACCTGGATTGTGCCTGGGCTTTGGTTCTCTTATGTCTTCTGCTCTTCCTGAATCCTGCTTCGCCGTCCGCTTCCTCCGAAGCGAATTGACGAGCGTCGTTTTCTTTTGGGCCACAGCGTTGGTCGTGGCAGGGTATTGTATTGCGTTGCTTGCTTTTTGAAGTGCGCCAATCACCCAACACCAATCGCCCAATCATCCAATCATTGACTGGATCCCTGGTGCGTGTGGCGGCTTTGTCTCGTGGAGCTGTCTACTCCGTGCTCCGTACTCCGTAGACACTTAACCGCATCCCCTTCGACCAGCAGCACGACGCTACAATCCATTCGAATCGACGCGAGATAGTCTTATCACCAAGCGACAGGGGGATCGACAGAGTTTACGAACAGAATCACGACCCTGTGACTTATCTCCATCTTCCTTCTTCTCTCTTTCTTCCTCTGTTGCTCCAACTTTTCCAAACGTCACTCTTTGTTGATTTTGCTTCGTGGATACGGCCCGTCACGCCTTGGTAAGTTCCCTGCCAAACTTTCCCACAATCTTTAGCAGCAATGCCTAGTTTTTGTCTACTCTCCACCAAGAGGTAGACTTGTTTGGTCTTCCTAACCTTTCATTGCGGGCTTTTTTCTCCCCCGCCTTCTCAAGAAATATATACTGTATTTCTACACTGGAACTAGCATCCATAGCACCTCACGCACCAGCTCTTTTTCCTTCGTCCTGAATCAATTGGGATCACTTCAAAGGTCACTCGTTCTAATTGCATCCCTTCAGTCCCCTCAGGTCCCAATTCTCTCCCCCAGTGACCATGACGATGATTTCGACGCGCGAAAAGGCCGAGAGCTATGCCTTAACCGACACAAACCTCGCCGTCCCCGTCCAAACAGCCAAAGGACCATCAGTCCGAGTCGCTCCATTAGAAAGATCACCGAGCGGCACAACTGCGCGATCCGAGAACAGCAATCCTTTCGAAACAGACGTCGAAGCAGCAGGGACACATGGCTCCATCGACAAGCCACGGGCGAGCGTGATTCTGACACGCAAGAAGGATTGCCAAGTCTGGCCCGACAAGCGCGACTGGAAACAGAGAGCCAAAGACGGCAAGAAGAACCGCACCTGCGCGTGTATGCAGAACCTTAGCCGACGCAACAGAATCTTGGTCAAAGTCCTGATCATTGTGCTGGTCGTGGGCGCCGCCGTGGCCGTTGGCTTTGGTGTCAGCAAACCTCTCGGAGCACCTATCTGGGGTGACAAAGATTCGCACCCTTGAATCGTGTATTATCTTTTGACGACTCTTTTTGCCCATGACGCATTTTCACGAACATGTCCAAACAAACAAGGACGGCGATTCTGGCGTTTTCGATATATATATTCCCCCGGTATCCATATCATGTTGTAATTCCGTCGACAGCAGCACGCAGTGTCGTCGGCACGCTTCTTCTCTTCTTCGGTACATACTTTCGTTTGGGATTGGGGAACTTATTCTTCTCTTTTTGGTGGGGATGGTTTCTTGACAGCCATTGCAACTGTTTCCAGCACTGCCAGGTGGATACCATCGATTGAAACGGCAGCGTCTTCTCTTGCATCATAGCATGGTGTGGCTTTTCTTTCCTTTTTTCTCGGTCTGGTTGTTTTCAAAGAGGATTGTTTAGAGCCTAATCGGCTTGACCTATAATTGGGTGTATATTGGCATTCACGGCAAGTTCAGTGAGAGCACAGTTTCGAACCGCTAGATAACGACAGACGCGTCCCATTTCGCTGTTGGAACGGACACCATTGTACAATAATGAGTCTAGACCCTAGGAATATAGATGCAATATGGTGATGGTGGTGGCATCGTGGCCACCCGCTCAATCAAGCGGGTTGCTGTTGTGCGATCATTTTGCATCTTAGCTGCAATGTCCATGCAACAAGCTTTTCAAGAAATATGCTGTGCCTGCTATGTAATCTGCGAACCTACTGCATGCAACCTTGTGGGAAGCCCTCCCGGCTATGATCGGCGCCACCAACACTATCACGCGATTCACGCCTCCTTCCAAACCGCATCAAGCCTCGCGCCATTCCCTTCACGATTTTTTTCCGCGCTAATTCCATGTGTCGCGAAATGCCGCCACGGCAAATCTTCAATCGCATGATGCACCGTAATTGGCTGTAAGGGTCTTTCCATGCTTCCGACTACGGACACCACTGACCAGACCTTGACGCTAAACAAGCATCAGCGACGCTTAGCTCAAAACTACGTGGATAACTCGTAGGAGTTGGAGCTCTAGCTGCTGACCCCTGAGAGCTCAGAGGACAGAGTTTTCTCTCGACCTTGTGTTCCATGAATATGCACTGACACTGATCGGCGAGACTACAACAGTAAACACCATGGAGAGCCCTGCGACGTCGCGAGCGTTGGCAGGGACTCATGAAAGTTCGTATGCCTTGCGCTGATTACTTCTTTTCTACATAGACCGACCAGCCGGTCGCCAACATGCAAAACATTTCGAAACAGAGAGCAAACAGCAGGACCTCCTACGGAGAAGAAGGTATAAAAGGGGCAGCTACAGCCTACGGAACGGCAATGCGACGAGAAGACGTGTGTGTGACCACCTATGTAGTTCACATGTGAGTGGCGCATGTCTGCATGCCGGAACGGGCTGTGGCTGGCTGATGATATTTGCTGCATGGAATGACTTTGCCATGCAGCCACGAACTTACCAATACACATGTACTACATACCTGTGTTAGGTAGTACTGTACTTACATGTGGCAGACTCCGTATGCCGGTATGAGACAACAGGCCGCCTTGAAACAGGTAGAGTTACAGAGCCGTTGAACTGAGTCAGATATCAAGGGCCAAGTCTGGCAACATCCCAGACTCCAATGTGCTCCGTTCGATATTCCGTCTTGCTTCAAAGACGGCCGGGCTCTGTGGTCAAAGGCTCGGAAAGATCAAACTTTGATGAGGCCTGGCCGAGTCACTGCAGTCTGACGTAGGTAGCTGTACGAAGCGCAGAGGCGGCGTGAGCATGTAGGAGGCGTGAAATTACTTATACAATGGCCAACAGGAATTTGAATGAGGAGGCAATCTGAGGCTGGACTTTTGAGGCTGACCTGCCCACCGCCCTCGTCGTTGTTCGTCCGTCATAATGAATAAAAATGAAGTCGGGCCGGCAAGTGTGACATAGGCAATTGACATCTTCTATCAGTACGCATTTTAATGACAAAGGAGCCAGTGCCGTCTCACTGTGAAGTCGGCTGGTCCATACGATGAATGGCAAGGTTTTATATGTTACGATCGCGGCGCAACATCACATAGAGCCATAAATTGTCTCATTGTGAAAGCTTCCAGGCCGCCACTGAGCTCCTACCGAGCATCTACGTTGAACTCTACATGGACCACACAATCTTCTCCAACGGGGACCATCCAGGTATCTTCCGCCTCGATTTTCCCAAGTCCTACCATCTCCTGCTCCGACTCCAGCTTACGGGTCGATCTTCCCCGAATCAAGATATCCTCACCGTCAGTTGTCCCTCGTTGTCGTTGTCGTCGTCGAGCCAGTCGTACTATGGCAAATAGATAGCATTCGTAGCTCCAATCGCTTTTGGTTCCTACATAGAAACGAGGTAGTCCTCTATCTAGGGGGTATGCAGTGAGTCGTGACACGTGTCGACGCTAATAAAGGACGCCAAGCCCCGCCCCTATCCCAACAAACGCGCTTTTGGCATTTGGGCAACGCGATGCGTGTCACAATCAGAAACAACAAGATTTGAAGCCGTCAACAGTCCTCCACCTAGATACAATGGCTGAAGCAGGCTTCCTTGAGATCGTCTATCGCCGGAGTCTCGATCCACTGAGCCTGTCATCTCTGATGACGATCTCCAAGATACAGAGGGCAAGGTCTTCAAGATAACCAAGTTTCTGGCTAACATGTATCCCAAGTGGCCGCCAGAAAACACGACGAAGATTGAAATCCAGGCGCCAAAGGAGATGACGCTCTCGGCGGGTCAGCGAATCCATTGTAACGTTGCTCGGAGCCCTTTGCGAGAGGCTGCTATTTGCTATTCGGGAGGAGTCAAAGTGTTGCGCGAAACGGATGCGCCACTACGAAAATATTAGTGAGGTTTCGGTCGCGAGAATGATGGAGCCATAGACCTACACTACGCTGGGCCAGCCCGTAATCCAATTTCAGCGGTGCCTTCTCGCTCGACCGCTTCCAGGACATATTCAAATTCGTGTCTTAACCTCAATTTTGCCGCTGCGTGCCTTAGGCTGGGTGAGCAGCTGCCAGAAGGACGACGCCGAGATCGTCCCAGATGACTGTGATAACAATTTATTAGCAAAAGCCCCAAAAATAATGAAAGACAACCTGAACTTACACTGGCACCATTTCTGCACTCCGCTGTCAGACGCGGCAAGATGAGGTAAGATGCGAATCTGAATATGTCCTGGAAGCGGTCGAGCGAGAAGGCACCGCTGAGGATCAGGAGATTCTTTGCCGAGGCTCACGATCTTGCGGCGGTGAATTTTGCCGCGGTTTCGGTCGGTAAGTCCTCAGCCGATGTTTCGTTCAAACGGTCATTTATGTACGCCTTGGATGATTTAGCTGGAGAAGAAGTAGAGCAATCATGATGGACTTATTACCGTACCGTCATCCGCTTGAAAGGTGAAGATGCAGGTCTTTTTGCGACGGAGTCACATAGGTAGATATGACGTAATTTGTCTTTGGAAAACGTTACTGATTTACCCCATAATGCGTAAATGATCGGTACATACACATATGTACATGAGTACATATGTATGTCTAAAAAGCTGCAGCTGCCAGTTACCCAAGCTCATTCACCACATAAGACTACAATCGTATGAGCATGGAAATTAGTATTGTGTTAGATACAGTCTGATGCTGTGATACGCTGAGCGCTCGTACTGCTAGACGGATAATCAGCTCAAAGACGAGGCTCAAATGTGGATAAAACAGTTCGCCGAAGTAAAAGAGTTGAAGGCAAGCCCTGGAGTCCATTCATCAATGTAGTGTCAATGCAATGTATGCCTAGTAATCGATTATCGCCTACTGGCCATCCTCATCCTCATGCAGCTCTACCCCCACGTATGTATCCTCCTACTCCATCTTCTCCTACACCATACTTCTTGAAATCCCCCCCCCCCTCCCTTTCTATCATCGTCCTTTGTACATACAACAAACTCAAGCAGTCCATTCTCATGGGGTCAGTGTGCAAAATTGGCCACGCTGGGCCAGCCCGTAATCCAATTCAGATATACCATACAGAGAGAAGTGCCCGGCACGGCCACCATGTATTTTCTCCCATTCGCGTCTTGTGCATCATCAGTTGCCATGGCTTTGGCTATTATTCCGCCAGCTTTGTTTTTCTTTGAGAGAGAGAGAGAGAGAGAGAGAGCGTGGACAGTGTTGGGCTGTTCGTTTTGATTGTTTTTGTGTGCCGGCGCCGGTTTCTTTTCCACCGAGTAAGGAAGATCCCGTACCATGCCGCGAACCCAGCCAGTGTCGTCGACAAGCAGTACAGCTGAGTGAACAAAAGAAATATATAATATCGGTTAGGTTAGTATGATTACAGTGCATTGATAACCTTTCTATTGCTGGACGGGTGAGCCAGCAAGGCATCTCCGTTCGTGTCGTCCCCGAGCGTTCATGAGTGGTTCGAATCCCATCCTTGAGTTTCGATAGAGCCTCCTTTCATTCTCTTCACGGCGCGGGAACGTGCCGCCACAGAGGGTCGGTTGCTCAAATGCATGGGTGTATTAAACTCCATAAGACCGGCTTTTGGTCATTGCCGTCAGCAGATCAGACCGATTGGTACAGAAGCAGCGGCTCGCCGACATTTTCGATTTCGGGAATCGTGCATTTAAGATCAAAGGCTTTCGAAAGAACAATTTTGAAAATCTGGTGGGCGTTAGTTTGGCGTCTTTGGGATAGCATGACGGAGAACAGAACACCTTACCTTTTGAACATTGATGCTGTGGCTTGTACTAGAGAATATCAACGAGGCACGCATAGCCTTGGCAAATCGCCTCGCCTAGAGTGGGTTAGCATTATGAAGAAGAGATGTAAAGGAAACCCAAAAAATAAAAAACAGAATCGTGTGGAGAGAGGCAGAGAAAAGGGAGACAGTGGGAAGAATAGAAGAAGAGAAGGCAATAATAGGAAAAGAAAAGACAGAAAGCAAGCATAACAGGGCCAAACAGTATAGCGTACCTGATTCGAAATTTCCTCCTGGTCCTGTGCCGGGAAGTTCACAAAGTGGTCATACTTTGTGCCCACCAAGATAGGAATCGCCGTCTTATTAAAGCCCCGTCCTTGCCTATACCACTCCTTGATGCTGTTCAGGGTGCTCTTCCGCGTCAAGTCGAACATGAACAGAATAGCCACTGCATCGTTGCAAACCAACGGCAGCATATTGACAAACTCGCGCTGACCGCCCAGATCCCAGATGGAGAAAGTGATTTCCGTGTTTCGGATCGAGATGGTCTTCTCCATGAAGTTGACGCCAAGGGTCTGAATATAATCTTCGTCCCAGCTGCCCTCCACGTATTTGACCATGAGAGACGTTTTGCCAATCTGCGCGTCCCCCACCATGCCCACCTTGATCACCACGTGGTTACGGCCGTTGGGAGGTTCGCTTGAGGCCGATCTAGGATCGTTGTGAGCCTGGTGTACCGGATTCGATAGGCCGCTAGCCGGTCGAGATAATGAGGGTCCGGATACGGGAGGGGTGCTTCGTGGGGCGGAGTCGTCATCGTGTCGAGAGCTAGAGGGGAGTGCTGAATCTATTAAGTGGCTTTGCTGGTGGATATAGCCACTGTTGGCAGTGGCATGTGGTGAATTTTCGACGCTGCCGAAAGTGTTGTGACGATCGTTGCTGCCTTCGAGAGGCGTCACAGGGGCCTGGCTGTCGTGAACATCAAGGGCGTCGAGGGATTTGACGGGAGCTTGGCCGTCATGGGCCTCGAGAGGTGTCCCAGGGGCGAGGCCGCCGTCATGAGCTTCCAGAGGCGTCACTGGAGCTTGGTAAGCCGCGTCCATGCCGTCCATCATAATCGCGGTGCTGGTGCTGGTGCTATGCACGTGGACGGGAGCGTGATCGGGTGCGAGTTCGGGGGCAGCGTCGCCCGCTGGGGGCTGCTGAGGAGGATCCAGTTTGGCAAACAGGATTCGATTGGCGGTCGATGGAAGCCAATGGGTCAGGGCCGCGCGGCCAGAAGAAAAAGTCTGCTGAGCTGCAATGTAGACGGAATAGAAGGTCGAATGCGAGGAAATACTGTCGTGAAAGTCCAGTTCAAGATATGCCCTCGGGCTGGTCGCTCTGTGGTGCGGAGAAGCCCACACTCACGCAGCCCACCTTGCGATGGAGAAGGGAGGTTCGCTTCGCTCGACGGCTGAGGGACGGCACGAAGCAAAAGCAAGGCCGACGAGAATTAGATGGACAGACGCCGAACGGAGGGCGGACTGAGGATCGCGTGGCGAGTCGAGTGGTTGGTGGTAATCGGTCGGCGGGAGACTTTGGCGACGAAGATGAGGGGCTCGGAGCGTTGAAGACGGGAACGATAGAAATGGCAAAGCAGACTGCACCTGCACTGGTTTTGCACACCCAGGTCACCAGCGAGACAGCGCCAGGACACTAGAGTCTAGCACAAACCGTTATAGGCGGACAGGGAATGTAAAAGGTGATGGGATCTTGAACAGACAGCGAATGTTGGATGCACAAGAAAGAATCTGGTCGGGCAGGCGGTTGTGGGTTGGGAACTTGGGAGCCGGAAATGTATTCATTCCAAGGGTGGCGGCCCAGGGGGCGGAACGTCAGGATTACCTCGACCCTTGCGGGATATGGAGCCCAATTCGACATGCTCCGTACCGTTCGACATGTCGGCAGCCATGTCTTTAATTGTCTCGTCCGAATGGCGGCAGTTGTCGTGTCGCCGCTATTCAGAGCCTATCGAGAATTATCTGAGCAAAGATGCAGACGGCATCGCTGCGGCATCGCTGCTGCATCGCTGCTGCATCAGCTGTCATGATGGCCTCCAGGCTCCAGGCTCTCGATAGTCCGTGACATCGGGAGCGATCCAAGCCGTTGTGCATCACGACAACGCAGCCACCGTTGCGCCGTTTGTGCGAAAAAAGGGATGTGATTCGGCAAGTTTAAAACATGTATTAGAACTTGTAATCCCATGAGTCGCACAAGATGAGTTTTCGGTATCAGATTGTCGTCGATTGGGCATCGGCATTCGCGTAATTGTGGGAGTCGCCGTCAGGCAGAACCCCGTTGGCTGAATCCTTTCATTAAATGAACGACAAGTTACTGTGCCCAGGTCTTTCCAAAACGTTCTTCTAGCCCATGTGTCTTGCTTGGTTTCTGTTTGTGAAAATATCACTTCTCCCGTTCATCCATTTTTTGTTGTCGTTGCCAGGACTCCGACCGAATGCTTCGTTAAGTCATACTAGACAAGGCCTCGGAAACGCAACAAATGGAATTGAGGTAACGAGCGCGGATGGTCAATGGATAGTGCTGGATCTTTGTTTATTCAATCTTTGACCCTTGCCATCCACAAGTTCAACGCTTGTTCAATGTTGGATGCCGAACTACCTAGCAACTGCCCTGCATGAGCGAGTCTTTGAGCTCCTCTTCAATACGACAATACGTCAACGAACCACCCCGATTCCCATGCCACAACGTACAACCCCGCCTTTGCATGCAAGGATCAAAGACAACTTTGTGTCAAGATCCAAAACAGCCGATTTCTGTCATGGAAACACAGAAACTTTTCAGACCATCTTCCATGACAACGATTCTCATGCCTTTTGACCAAGTATTCCATCAACGCAAGTCGTCATTTAGCAACCAATCCTACCCCTTCTCGAGGCTGAACAAGTGAAGGAGACTTGCTGTGCTTGATCGTTTGTTCTCATTGGCCACGCTAGTCAAAGCCTAATCAACCCCACACATCTGCATGTTTCCCACGATTCGCTGGATGACTAAGGAAAATGCTCCAAGTCGAATGACGCTGCAGCAGGTAAGCTTGCCGCAGTGGGCGCACTTGGAAGCTCCAATGGAACCAAGGGCGACGACCTAATACATCCCAGCAACATCACCACATCTCACTCTCCCGTCCCAAATCGCCTTCTTATCACGCGGGCAATCCCACTCAATGGCGTCAATCACCCTCTCCTCCATGCGCGCCGTCGCACGACCCGCCATGCTGCGAATGGCAGCTCCCCGGGCCGTATCTCGCACCTTTTCAACCACTCGCCTGGGTACGTAAGGCCGCCGAAATGTCACCCTCCTCACATTTACCGTTCTTTCGCCAGGAACATATCGTTGCGATTTCTCACATGCACGGAGACGAATCGGCACAGTACAGTACAGTGTGCCTCATCTGAATCTCACTAACGCAAATGCTTTCGGGAATTGAAACGCGCAGCCATGATCAAACGGTACACCCAAGATCACGAATGGATCGATCTATCCGCCGACCGCAAGCGCGCCACGATTGGTGTCTCCGAGTACGCAGCGAAGGAGCTCGGCGATGTAGTCTACGTGGAACTCCCCATTGTGGGTGAGGTAATCGAGCAGGGCGATGCGATGGGCGCGGTCGAGTCCGTCAAGTCGGCGAGTGACATCAATGCTCCTATTCGGTGCAAGATCACAGATGGAAATTCTACTCTTGAGGCGAAGCCCTCTACCATCAACGATGTTCCTGAGGATGACAGCAATGGTGGTGGCTGGATCGCCAAGGTTGAGGTTGATGAAACGGGGGCTAAGCAGTTTGATGAGCTGATGGATGCGGAGGCGTACAAGGCCTTTATCACCGAGTAGTGAACTCAAGGGATTTGAATATGAAGAGGCGCGGCGATGGGGATGCAAATATAAGAACTGGTGTTGTCATGAATAGACGAAACAGCTCATATCTGTGTTTTTCGATGTGATGGGTGCGGCGGTTTAGGGTTTTGGGGGGGAGTTTTGTTTTTCGAAATCTCTTAACGTATTGCAAATAGTTGGGCACGGCAGTTCAACCTGGCATGGGATTTATTTAAAAACTCGAAAGCAATCTAAACATACACACACATACATATGCATATGCAAACCGCGTATTCGACACAAGAGAGGAACAATGTCGTTCGTAACTTCGTGCATCCTTTTCCTGCCCTCAACTCGCGTAACGTCCGAACTTATGACATCGACAGCTGTACACCCAGTGGCCATGGCCATACGGTGTCGCTGCTTGGTACACAAATATGGAAAGGGGGTCAGAAGACGCCTTGTAAGCACATGTTGGCCGAGAGTTTGTGCTTTGTGTGATCAAACATCAGGTCTACTACATCTGTAGTATATAAAGCGCATCTTAGGGCCAAAATCTAGCATCTCGTCATCATTCCATACGCAGTGTAGCCAGTCATGGGTATGCCAAGTACGTATGCGTGTACCACCGCATGGCATTTGTCGGCTGCAAACCGCTTCTTTCTCTTTTATCCTTCGCAGAACGTGATATCATAGAGCGCACATTGCGTCCTATTTCAAAACAGAGAATGCTCTCACGCGACCTCTCCCTCCAGCAAAGCGTCCTACTTGACCTCTGGACGAGTCTTGTTAATAGCCTCGAGAATCTTATCGGAACCCTCTCTCACCAGCTTCCCCGCCGCCTTCTTTCCTAACTCGTCCGCCTCGTCTCTGGAAGCTATCTCCTCCCAGAACTCAACATCAACACCCTCCTTCCCATCCACCGACACCACGGTAGCCCGCAATCTCAGCTTCCCATCCACCCACTTCGTCTCAACCCCAATCGGCACACTACACCCGCCCTCCAGCTCTCTCATCAGACTCCTCTCCGCCAAACACGCCAACGTCGTATCTTTATCCTCAATGCGTTGCAGCGCCCCCAACACCCTCTCGTCACCTGCTCGGCATTCCACCCCCAAGGCCCCCTGCCCCACGGCATGCAAAATACCCCCATTATCCACATCCAGATACTGCGTGATATGCCCAGCCAGCCCCATACGCAGCAGCCCCGCCGCAGCAAGCACAATAGCACTCAACTCGGCATCCTCATCCAACTTCCGCAACCGCGTCTGAATATTCCCCCGCACATCCTTGAATTTCAGGTGCGGATACCGGCGCGCCAGCTGTGCGATTCGCCGGATACTGCTCGTACCAATGACGCTCCCGGGGGGCAAATCCGCCAAACTCTCCCAGTGGTGTGTCTCGAGGAGCTGCTTCTTGATGCAGAGCACGTCGCGCGGGTCTTCGCGTTTGGTAATCGCGCCCAGGGCGCAGTTGGAGGGCAGAGTGGTGGGCATGTCCTTGAGGGAGTGGACGACGATGTCGACTTCGCCTGAGGTGAGCTTCTCTTCGAGCTGGGTGGTCCAGAGGCCCTTGCCGCCAAAATTGTAGAGGGCTGTGTTTTGGTCGCGGTCGCCGGTCGTGGTGGTGCCGTGAATGGGGAAGCTGTCGGAGGGGAAGAGGGCTTGGAGGGAGGCGACGACGAGTTCGGCCTGGGCCATGGCCAGGGGGGATTTTCGTGTCCCGACGGAGAGGGTGTTTGGGGACATGATGGAGGAGGTTGTGGCCGACCGATGCGGAGGGGCAGGCGATTGTCTGTCAGTGCAGATGGTTTGTTGTTTGTGGTTTGTGGTCGATGGGTGATTTCATGGAGGGGCAGACTACAGTTCCTGGTTTGGCGGGGCAGATGGATCTCCTCCAGGCTCCTCGAGGTCGCACCTCTAGGCCCTGAGTCCCTGACACAATCGTTCAAGTGCTGCCTTTTGTTGCACAACCTCGCACTTGGTCCGTGAGAGATCGAGTCATGCCTCTGCCTCGTAGAACATGTCCCACGCTATCATTGATTTGATGCGTCTTCGACCTCACAGACTCTGGGACGAAAACTAGCTGTCCTGCGGTGGCTGCTATTCTTCTCAGCAATCGTCGTCGAGGACATCCACGTAGGCATTCGTGTAGCAAGCTCAGTTTGTCGTCCTCAGTCGGTAGTACCATAGCAAACAGCGCGCACACTGCACATGTGCACAATCATCGTTTCTCAGACTGAAGATGAGCACTGTAGATGTATATAATATAATAGACTCTCGATTCCCTAAAAACTATATCGAGGCGGCCATCATCATACGGTTCTATCATCTCGCCAGATATCATCGTGACTCCTTAAACGCCAACACAGATCCCATCCATCGCGCCCCGTCCAACATCTTACAATGAAAGCTCTCGTCGCATTTCTTGCCATGCTCGCCCCAGCCTTAGCGTCGCACATATCTCTGACCGAACGCTCCGTCGCCGCGCCCAACTCATCCTCGCCAGCCCCAGGCACCCCATCCGGAGCCTACTGCGAGTGCGGCTACACGTACTGCGCATCTGTCCTCATGGCAATGAGTACGTTCTGCTCTGCTTCCCCCCCCCCCCCCCCCCCTTTCCTTTCCTTTTCTTTCCTTCTAACGGATAATTTGAAGTTTGGACGGCGTCATGGGCGATGGACTGACAATGCGCGAATCAGAAACACCCTGGACCACGAAGCAGCTCGCCAATGCCTACTGCACTACATCCCACGCTGCGTGCAGTAGCGGGAAGCCCAGCACGGGCATAAACACGGCCTTGTTTATATGCCTGTGCAACGATGCTGGTCAGAAATATGGCAGCAATTTGGACCTGCTGTGTGCTTGTGACAAGTGTCTGGTTGTGGCGCCGGATTTCAGGGGCAGGTGTGAGACGCCATGCCATTCGGGACAGTGCGCGAATTCGATTGGGGGTTCGGGCTAGTTCATCTGTCAATTTATGACGAGTTATCGGTTGTTTTACCGCCCCCGTCACAGTGCCACGGAGCTAACAGCTGATGCGGTGGTGCGAGATTGGTCGAATTGATGAGAATTTACGAGACGAATAGTGAAGGGGGCTTTTGGCACTAAAGAATGACTCTCTTACACGTGTGTAGTAAGTTACCAGTGCCTACCTAGTCACTCTCTATGATGCAGCAGTCAGTGAGGTTTGTATGTATGTATCGGGTGACGAAGTCTCTGGGAGTGTTGCTAAAGTGTGCTACCTGGAGAGGCTTTAGGAGCTTCATGATCTTGCCCCTGAGTGTTTTGACACCCGCTGGGTCAATTCGGGTGTCAGGGAGAGATAAATCCCTGCTCCAGTGTGAAAGCCTTGGCTATTAGACCAAGTACGTCAATCTTGACTTATGTAATGGGAACAATAAATTAAATTGACGATTAGGCTTGATCGATCTGAGCTATCTGTGTTACACAACAGACCACTGGAGTCTTTCAATGGTCGAAGTCGTTTCCCTGTGCTTCCTCCAGGCTGGCCTCCGAGAGGTCCAAGCCTTCTCCGCCCGGTTCAAGCGGAGGACAAAGCTGATAAAAACGACGACGCTGAGGACCTCGCCAGCCCACCTGCCCGAAGAAATAATAGGGAAACGACTCAGACTACTGAAAGACTGCATAGTGGTCTGTCGTGTGCCACAGATAGCTAAGATCGATCAAGCCAACCGTCACATCATCGCAACTTGGGTCTGGCCCATATATTCAGCCTCGCACGTGGAAAGCGCTACTGTAGATGGTAGTTTCGACGACCAGCTAGGTAATCGCTCCACTGCCTAAACTGAAGATATAGCCGGATGTAGAGCGCCGTGTAGGAAGGTCCCCAGCCCAATCCGCGTCAGTGAACGTCCTGGGAGGTCGCGAAGATCCTTTGTAAACCAACTGGAGGACTTCCGTGCGTTTAGGTACCAAAGAGGGCGCTTCACAGCTGCTTTGTGAGTAGCTGCATCGAGATAAATAGCGACATATACTTTGCCTTTGAAACATACCCCAAGGTCGGAAGTGAGTGGCTTAAAGCCTAGAACAGCCAAATAGCCAGACAATGTCCTGTACCAAATTCATGGCAGCTGTTTCAGGCCATACAGCGCCTTGTTTAGTAGACATACACGGCCTATGCTGTGCCATCATTGAGCTCCTCTGGTTGCTCAACATACCAGATCCTAAATCACTCCATGAAGAAAATCAGTCTTGACGTGCGTCTGGTGTAACTCCGAGTCCAATGCAGCCGCAATCGCAAATATCGCCTTGTAACTCATCGTTTTGATGAACACAAGTGTTTCCCGATAGTTATTAGTGCAAACGCTCTTCTTGTTCGCAACCACGTACAAATGGACGTTGGTCCAGTTACATATTTCCATGACCTGCCGTTTCAAGCTCCCCTAATGCCTCCAAGTCATAGTTCAGTTCCAGATTCATCCCCATGTACACCAAGTTCACGACTCCATCGGTTTCCGGGTCTAGGTACGAGGGTCCAGGTCTTGTTGCCATTAAACGAGTTAAACTCCGGGCCACGTTTGAGGTTGTATGCCCACTTGGCACCTAGAAGCCTCCGATTTCCGGACCGAGGGACTAGTGTCCAGATTTTGTTGGCACTCAGTAAGTTAAATTCCATCTTCATGGCTTCGTACCAGCGCTGCCAGAAAGCTTTGTCCTTTTGCGCATGTTTGTAACTCTTGGGCTCAATGATAGTGGCTTCGAAAGCCAACATCACACAACTCAGAAGCGCGAAAAGGAGGTTGTGGCCGTAGCGCTGTACGGTGTTGTCCCGATATTGGCCGCGTGTTGATCGAGATGGAAGGCGGGCATTGTTGGAGTCAAATGGGCAGTCGTCGGCGGATTGGTCGTCTTGGAGTCGTGAAGGTGGTGTATATGGAGATGAATATGAAGCTGAACCTGAAGATAAACTTGGGCTTGGAGGCATGGAGGGGTCTTGAAACGGCGGGTATTGGATAGATATAACGGGTCCGACGTGGATTTGTACGTGATTTCGAACAAGAGGGTTTGACTTTGGACTATCAGGAAAAATTGCATCAGTCGTCAACCGAAGAGCTACAAGGCGATATTCGCGATTGCGCCTGCAGTAAAGTAAAAATAACGGAAAGCCAAGGCTTGTGGAGATAATGGAGCAGGGATACGATCTTCTCCATTGTTTTCAGCGGCGAGGCGTAGCTGACCCCCCATGTTGTCAAAGCCATGCGGAAGGTAGTTGTAAAGAGCCCCTTTGCGTTCCGTGGTTGTACCCTTTGCTTGGTCGGATAGAGCGTTGACCTTCGCGGTGAACTCATCGATGTAATCTTTTCTAATATCAAACGTCGATTGGGAAAGGGTGCGGCTAGCGGCCATGGCGCGTGGCGAAGTGGAAGTCGCCGAAAATGACTTCCAACCGTTCCAGCATCTCCTGGGCACTGACGAAAGGATTCTCCTCTGATGTGTATCGGAACATGAGCAAATCACGAGCGCAACCTGTTACATGATCAAACACGACCGTCATGCGGGCTCGCTCATCGCGGTAGCAATACCGGTTATTGTGCAGGTTGTCGATGATGGAGCAAATCCATCCCTCAAATTCCCCTCTCTGCCCTTCAAACACTTCTGGTTGAAATCGAGACTCGCGGGCCCTTGGGTCATAGTCGTCGTTGGGGCATCTTCGTTTTTGCCGTAGGGCCTCAAGTACTTATGGGCGGCGAAGCCCTTGGGTTTGAAATTCGTGCCGCCTAAGGAACTGGTATCAGGCGTTGCTTCTCGAGCATTGCGGGTAAAGATGCTCTTCTCGAGTGCTGAGACTCTGGCTATCAGGAGCTGAGCCCACTGGGGGACGGCCTCTTAGTCGGCCATCTCTTCTGATGACGCGCTTAGCTGGGCGTCGAGGGCTATTTGGGTATCATAGGTGGGTTCTGACGAAGAGTCGGAGAGCAGAGCGGACTCGTCTATCAGGGAGTCGTCTGCTTGTTCAGTGGGCGACAGAGCTACGTTGGGCTCGTCGTCAGGGAAAGTGCTAGGAAGCAAATCTTTTTTTTGTTTCACGTTGTTGATGGCGGTATCTTAGCGCTTAGTCTCAGCACTCCTGAGTCCTGATATCCGACAGATGTAAGCATTGCACATTCGACTTAAAAACTGCTAAAGGCCCAGGGTAGATACCTGTAGCCATGTCCTACCACACCGTACACGGGCGACGAAGCAGACTGACGTCATGGTGGATCTATATGTACCTAGTTCGCTTCCCGACTCCCGGGGCGCAACTCTCTCGTGACCTCAACTTGACTGGAGAATGATGCCGCCACCACCTCCCGAGACGCTTGAAGAACTTCCAGACGTGTACGGTGTGATGCTTGACTTGGGTACGGGCGCCTGTATGTGGCGCGCTCTAATGCAAATGCAGTGACCATGGCTGGACCGCAAACTGGCTTTGCTTTGCAGGCTGCAGCACACGCATTGAGCATGACGATCTGAGTCCTGACAGACCAGCTACTCGTGGTGACTGGCTGGCTTTCCATCGTACCTCATGCACCTTGTGCTTGAAAATCTCTGACCAGTGACAACTGACCCCTCGTGTCACGTCCTCGGCACCGTTTCCATTGTCGTTGAACCTCCGTCGGGTCGTCTCATTCAGCCGCTGCACTCGACAGGGCGCTTGTACCTCATAGCTTGGTCCGTCATGACATCTGATCTGTCGATAGTCCGAATATGGTGTTCCGAACTCGGCATTGTTTCGCGTTTTACGGCATGACTGCCATTTGCTGCCTCCCAATCTGCCACGTCTTCGCCAGTTTACCCCCTTTTCTCTCCATCCATGGCATAGGTTTGACGAGGCGTGTTTTCTCATGACATCTTCATCTGGCATGAAGCCCATTCCACCATGACGTCCATTGTTTTCCGCCCTCTCTCCTCTGAACTTTGCTGTTCTTGTTCAACTGCGGCTCGGTTGTCACGATGCCGGCTAGCCATTCAAGGTTGGAATTCCTGGCGTCCAATCTCTCAGAGGCCTTGATAGCTGTCAACTGCGCGGCCGCGAAGTAGATACAGTACCCCTTGTTGACATAACCCAACTTGCAGGAACATGTCCACGCCGCCAGTGGCACAACACTCCGATAACCGCCGGAACGCGAAGCCTGATTCCATCTGTAGTCTGTAAAAATGTGGTCCTAGTTCGACATGCCTCTGTTGCGACAGCAGCGTCTTCAGCGGCCGGCACGCATAATCCGTCCACCTCCGACGACGCGTATCTAATACCATATAGCCAGCTGACAGTCGGTGTGCCAAAAGAGGTTTTTGCTGGTGAGCGTCGTGTGGCCTTGACCCCACAGAATGTAGCCCTCTTGCTCAAGAAAGGCTTTGGAAAGGTGCTTGTCGAGAGCGGTGCTGGCATACAGGCCGAGTTTCTTGATGAAGCTTATGAGAAAGCCGGCGCGACCTTGGTTCACGGGCCGCAGGCGGTATGGTCAGACTCGGATGTTCTTCTCAAAGTACGGGCCCCTTCAGAGGATGAGATTGAATACGTCCAAGAGGGGCATACTATCATATCACTCCTGCATCCCGCGCAGAACGAGGACATGGTCAAGAAATTAGCCTCCAAGAAGGCAACCTGCTTTGCCATGGACATGATCCCCCGAATTTCCCGAGCGCAAGTCTTCGATGCTCTGAGCAGCATGGCAAATATCTCGGGATACAAAGCTGTGCTGGAGGCATCCAACGTATTCGGCAGATTCTTGACCGGCCAAGTCACCGCAGCGGGCAAGATCCCACCATGCAAAGTCTTGGTCATCGGGGCCGGTGTCGCGGGTCTCAGTGCGATTGCGACTGCTCGCCGAATGGGAGCCATTGTTCGTGGATTCGACACCCGACCTGCTGCTCGAGAACAGGTGCAGTCTCTTGGAGCCGAGTTCATCGAGGTGGGCATCCAGGAAGACGGTTCTGGAGCGGGAGGATATGCGAAAGAAATGAGCAAGGAGTTCATCGAAGCAGAAATGAAGCTCTTTAAGGAGCAGGCAAAGGAGGTTGACATCATCATTACTACGGCTTTGATACCTGGACAGCCAGCTCCCAAGCTCATCAAGACAGAAGCCTTGGATGTCATGAAACCTGGCAGCGTTGTTGTCGACCTCGCCGCCGAGGCTGGCGGTAATTGCGAAGCAACGCAACCAGGCAAGCTAGCCATGTACAAGGACGTCAAGATCATTGGTAAGTTCGCCTCACAGCCCGGTTTCTTCTTGCGCTCGTCTCTCTCCCCCGCCCGCATGGCTATATACTCTAACCCGCCAAACTGACCTGCGCTGCTCCTACATAGGATACACCGATCTGCCATCTCGCCTGCCAACCCAGTCGTCCACGCTCTATTCCAACAACATCACCAAGTTCCTCCTATCAATGTCCCCCAAAGACGGAGAATTCGGCATTGATCTTTCGGATGAAGTTGTTCGCGGCTCCATCGTGACGCAGTCTGGACAGATGATCCCTCCTGCTCCTCGGCCGGCACCACCCCCCGCGCCAGCAAAGCCGGCCACCGAACCTGTTACGGCCACCGTTGAACTTACCCCATGGCAAGAGAAATCGCGTCAAGTAGCCACTATCACGGCCGGAATGAGCAGTGTCCTCGCACTGGGGAAATTCACCAGTCCGCTGTTCATGTCCAATGCCTTCACATTTGGGCTGGCAGGCTTAATTGGCTATCGTGTGGTCTGGGGCGTTGCGCCCGCACTGCACTCTCCTCTCATGAGCGTCACGAACGCCATTTCTGGCATGGTCGGTGTTGGGGGTTTGTTTGTTCTGGGAGGCGGTTATCTCCCTGGCACTATTCCCCAATTATTTGGTGCATTGAGTGTTTTGTTGGCATTCATTAACGTCGGAGGCGGCTTCGTCATCACGAAGCGAATGCTGGACATGTTTAAACGTGCGTCGCCCGTCCCTCCCGTGGCTGGTCGTTTGAACCGAAAAGACTGATATGCTTGTTAGGCCCGACCGATCCTCCTGACTATCCATGGCTCTATGCTATTCCAGCGGCTGTCTTTGGCGGCGGATTCATCGCTGCGGCGTCCACAGGAACTGCAGGTCTCGTCCAGGCTGGCTATCTGGTCAGCTCAGTCCTCTGTATTGGCTCCATATCCGGTCTCGCGTCTCAAGCTACTGCCCGCATGGGGAATATGCTTGGGATTCTTGGTGTGGGATCAGGTGTCCTCGCGAGCTTGTTAGCTGTTGGATTCCCCCCCGAAGTCCTCACCCAATTCGCCGCGCTTGCCACTATTGGTGCATTGGCAGGTCAGTCTCATCAACGCCTAGGTCATTGTTGAAGCCCTCCATTTTCTGACACCATGTGATGACCAGGCATGTTGATTGGCAAACGGATCACACCGACTGACCTTCCCCAAACGGTTGCGGCACTGCATTCTATTGTCGGTTTAGCGGCCGTGTTGACCAGCATTGGCAGCGTCATGACAGATGTCACCGACCTTTCGACTTTGCACATGGTCACCGCGTATCTTGGCGTTCTTATAGGTAAATATCGTGTTACGTCGACTAATGTGGATGTTGACCATAGCTCTAACGTCTCCTTTGCAGGTGGCATCACATTTACCGGATCTCTCGTGGCATTCCTGAAACTCGCGGGAAGAATCTCGTCTCGCCCTGCCATTTTGCCGGGTCGACATGCGATTAACGGAGGACTTCTTGCAACAAACATGGCAACAATGGCTGCCTTTATCACCATGGCCCCTGGTAGCCCTATGATTGCTGCCGGTGCGCTGGCCGCAAACACGATGCTTAGTTTCGTGAAAGGATACACAACCACAGCTGCAATTGGTGGCGCTGATATGCGTAAGAAGAAGGGCCTCGATTCGGCATTCAAGCAAACAAATCCATATAAAAATTGGAGATGCTAACAGTTTCCTGATCCCAGCTGTTATCATCACCGTGTTGAATGCGTACAGTGGATTCGCACTTGTGGCGGAGGGCTTCATGCTGGACAACCCGCTCCTCACCAGCGTTGGAGCCCTCATTGGAGTTTCTGGTTCCATCCTTTCGTACATAATGTGCGTAGCCATGAATCGATCGCTCACGAATGTCCTCTTTGGTGGCTTGTCTACTCCCAACCAGGCACAGGAGTACAAACCCGAAGGCGAAGTCACGCAGACAAGCGTGGACGATTTAGCCGACGCAATGCTCAACGCGGAGTCAGTCATCCTCGTCGTGGGATACGGCATGGCAGTCGCTAAGGCCCAATATGCTATCTCGTCCATTGTGTCGCAATTGCGCGCAAAAGGGATTACTGTGCGCTTTGCCATTCACCCCGTGGCCGGGCGCATGCCTGGTCAGTGCAATGTGCTACTTGCTGAAGCGAGCGTTCCATACGACATTGTTCTGGAAATGGACGAGATCAATGACGATTTTCCCGATACGGACTTGACGGTTGTTATTGGGGCCAATGACACGGTCAATCCGATTGCCATGGAGAAAGGTAGTCCCATTGAGGGCATGCCCGTTCTTCATGCGTGGAAGAGCAAGCAAGTTGTGGTTCTGAAGCGAGGCATGGCAAGCGGATATGGTATGTTGCGCGACGGCCCCCTGCGGTGGATTATTGGCTTTTCTTACTGATTTAACCATTGTGAAGCCGATGTGCCGAACCCGATGTTCTATATGTCCAACACGAAAATGCTTTTCGGTGACGCCAAGACCTCTTGCGAAGGTAAGCATACACCGTTGCGGTGATCCAGCGCTGTGAACGTTTTTTCTGACAGTCTTCTAGCCCTGAAGACGGCCATCGAGGTGAAGTAGGAGGTCAACTGAATATGGAAAGTCGAAGACATGAGAGTGTGTCGATGCGAGAGTGCCCTTGTTTCCCGCCTGTTGGGAAACAAAATCTATTGGTCTTCCGTGTCTCGCATAGATGCATATGTCGAGCCGTCGATAACATTGGATATGATGCGGCCCTTGAAACAGTTTGTTGTAAGATGCACGTAGAACTGCTGCTGCTAGCAGCGCGAGGGTTGTTCTCTCTACAATAGACGTAAACAACGTGCCTGTTCTACACACCATAATGCCATTCTTTAGCTCCCGAGATGGAATGCTTTCTCGAACTCAAATGCGCTACTAAAGAATGAAATGCTGAATGATAAGGGAACCTGTTGAAACCGTAAGTTTACACGGAATAAGATATAAACAAGCACTAGTGCATAAGTATTAAAGGAATGGTCGGTATGTTAATTGTCTTCGTTGTTGTGTTCTCGTATGTAAGAGCAAAGCATTGGTGAAGCAAAGCTAGCACCCAAAGGGAGATGAGATCAGAAAGCTTTGAAGATGCCTGAAGGCGACGTACCTAAATCCCATATTACTTCATAAAGATCGGGGCGCTTGGTATATCCTTAATCTTCCATGTAGAGACTTGACGTTAGTGTCAGTAATTAGTAGCCAGGGGAAACCACCATTGCGCTGCTCGTCAAAGGCTACGCCCGCATGGCACAAAAGAAAACAGCTTATGGATCCCATTCATGTAGTTCCTAAGCTCATATGTTATGTACAAAGTCTCCCTTTAAAACTTCATCTCCTCGGCGCAGCGACTGGCGCCCATGCTGCGATCTTGGGCTTGGTTCTAGAGGTGTAATCTGTCAGTGCTGATCGCGGCAAACGGAATTTCTCAAACGTAAACAATACACATGGATACAGTGTATATATATACACATATGTTTAAGTGTGCGTGTACACAGAAAAGTCAACTTACGTGTTATATGGCCTGAAAGCACCGTGAGTCTGCGTATAATGCCCAACAGGACCTGGCTTCTCAAACTTCCTCATTCCAACAGCGATGAGGGGGTCCTTGGTCGGCGGCTTGTCCAGCGAGTACGACATCCACGCGTGCCAGCCGGGCTCGATGTGCGAGGCGTCAAAGTCGTGCTTGGCGTAATCGACCCAGCGGGTTCGAAGGGGCAGTTCCTCCGGATTCTCATAGTACTTGTTGCCGTTGCGGTCGGTTCCTACGAGACGGCCGTATTTGGTATCACCTGAGTGCGAGCTTTGTCAGTTGCGATTCGTCCTGCGATAGGAGGCCGTGGCATAAGAAATCGTTGGGGAAGCCTATCGTGGGCGAATTGAGGCGAGGGCATACCGATATACTGTATTTTGTTGTCGCGGAAGACGAAGAGGACGGAAGTGAGCGGGGTGCCTAAAAACTGAGCTCGCGAGAGTTGACCAGGTTGAAACGTACCTGCATTTGATGGAAGAATTCCTGTTGGAAGGGTTAGTACATCGACTTTCCGGGATTGAGGCGTGGAGAGACTTGGGTGAGACGAACCTTGATTCCAATCTTGCGGAAGTTTCGTATGGTACGGCTGGGAGTCGACATTTTGGCGACTTTGGGGATGTGCTCTTGATGATGCGATGCGATCAAGAGGCAATGCCTAGAAGGTGATGATGTTCAAGGTTCGTTGGATTGGAGTTTGGCCGACAACTCAATCGGCGAATGGTCGGGTGGTCGCCTTGTCCAATCAGAGAGCTTCCGATTGACAAGAATAGGTACCCCACCCAGCAGTTGACTTAGTTTGGAGAACTCCACCACGAAGATTCCAAGGCCCAAATGGGGACAGCACCTATCGATATGAACTACATAATGAGCTGAATATGTATTCGCGGGAAGAAGATAGTTGATTATCCCACTGGGTTCTCCCTATTTGCATCAAAAGAAATGTTTGCCCGCGCATGTACCAGATGCGTAGTCCGACCGCGCTCAGCACTGCGAACCAATGCCGTTTCTTTCCGAGTCCAGCGCAGGTCGTATGGCACCGCCGGTTCGACAGCATCAACGACACAGGCAAATGGATTGAGCGCGGGCTCTCTGGCGCCTCTGGTCAGCGAGCTGGACCGCATGGCACCGAGTTTTGACATTCGCGGCGAAGATGTGTGCATAATACGGTCGCCGGCGGACTTTTACGAGACTCTCAAGGTCAGATTCCCACGAGACGGTCCATCTGTGAGCGCATATCTAAACTGCTCCCACAGAATCGAATCCGAGCGGCGAAGACACGAATATTCCTCTCGACACTGTACATTGGAAAGTCGGAACAGGACTTGATCGCCACGCTGAAAGATGCGCTGCGCCGCAATCCCCAGCTCAAGTTGAGCATATTGACGGATTGTCTGCGGGGAACGCGAGAAGCTCCCAATCCGTCTTGCGCCTCGCTGCTGGTGCCTCTGGTGTCGGAATTCGGCAGCGGTCGAGTCGAAATCCGCATGTATCACACGCCGAACCTGACGGGCTTACGGAAGAAATACATTCCCAAGAGGATCAATGAGGGATGGGGCCTGCAGCATATGAAGCTCTATGGAGTTGATGACGAGATCATCATGTCTGGGTATGAAGGATATACCAATGGCCTGACTTCAGGTCTCAAGTACCGGGACCTCTTTTGCGCTGACACTTCCCTCTTATACCTCCAGGGCGAATCTGTCAACGGATTACTTTACGAATCGTCAGGACCGGTACCACGTCTTCTCGTCAAAGGAGATTACAGATCATCTCTGCAGAATACATGAGGCGGTTGGATCGCTGAGTTTCCAAGTCGAGCCGTCGAGAGATCCCGCTGGTTTCGCCTTGTCATGGCCTGCGTCCAATTCGGCGCCGAACCCGGTCCAGGAACCGCATGCGTTTATCAAGAGCGCAAGCTCGACGTTGAAGAGCCATTTGGCGCCGAGTACGCAACACTCACTATCAAAGGATAGCCTGACCAATACGAGAGTTTATATGCTCGGACAGTTCTCGCAGATAATGCGACCGGATCACTCCACTGAGCTTCCGGTGCTGACGCATATACTCGGGCAGCTGGCGTTGCCGCAATTCAAGGGGTCTTCATGGACGTTTACGGCCGGCTACTTCAACCCAGCTCCGTCGCTAAGCAAGCTGCTCATCGAGACCGCATCCACCAACAACACCGTCATCACCGCTGCTCCTGAAGCAAACGGCTTCTACAAATCGAGGGGCGTCTCTGGCCTCCTACCCGATGCCTACGTGCTCCTTGCGCGGCGCTTCCTCGACGCAGTAACTCGGAGCCGGCGCGAGGGCGATATTACCCTCAAGGAGTGGCGGCTCGGCACGGCGGGCCAGCCCGGTGGTTGGACGTACCACGCAAAGGGCCTCTGGGTGACTATGCCCGAAGAGGCGAACCCGTCGATCAGTATCATTGGTAGTTCAAACTACACGAAGCGCAGCTACTCGCATGATCTGGAGGTTGGGGCGCTGATCGTGACCAAGGATGAGAAGCTCATGAAGAAGTTGGGGGATGAGCAGACTTGGCTGCAGGAGCATGCGCAAAAGGTGACGAGAGATGATTTCGCTAAGAATGAGAGGCGGATTGGGCTGCAGGTTAGGATTGCCATGTGGATTGTGTCTCTGGTGGGAGGTGCTCTGTAGAACAAGTGTACAATATTGCATCTTTATCTGTCTGGTGGCATTACGAGATACCCTGATTGATCAGTAGAAGATGCTAGCTAGCAGCTGGCCAACTTGTCGCTAATCCACATCGCTCGCTCTAGCTTGTTTTGATCTTCTTGAAACTGTGCGGCTGACCGTCCTACTTGCTCACTCGGGTGCTGGATATAACACTTGATGGTTAACAAGTCAAGCTTGTTATCAGATACACCTGCATCTGGACCTTGCGATCGCATGCATGCCCCTGATCAGAACATCCGATAGAGAACGACAACGCAGAAAAGAAGCGTCTCCGCGGTGTCCGTTATAAGCTTGTTCAACTGAGTAGATCATACACAAATACGTACACAGACCCCCGACACTTAGGCAATAAGTGCCGCGTCTCACAAAACAGCCCCCCCAATCGGAGGGCCATTCATTTTCACGCCATGAACTCTAATGTTACTGACCAAGTCACTCTGATGCCTCCGAAGAATCTTCTTGAGCACGGTCTTCTCCATGACCAAATGGCGTGTCTCCAAAAGGTCCTTGACATCCACCTCCTTCATCGACAAGGCTCGACCTTCCGGCGAGTTCAGCTGCATGGCCTCATCCAAAAGCTTCCGCCTCTCCTCCGTGACAAAGAGCGTTCGGCCATCAGCGCGTCCGAGGCCCAGAGTATCCAGCACGCCCTTCATGTACTTCTTCAGATACGATTCTCGTAGCCCATCATGCATATGCTTGCCGGCCAGCCGCTTAAAGTCCGCCGGCAGGGGAAGCTCCATGCCGTCTTCACAGATGATCAGCTCGCCCTTTCTGTAGCGGTAACTCAGAGCCGTCCGCCAGGCCTTGTCGTAGACCTTGCGGTTGAGCTTGGTGCTGAAGTCACGAGGGTGGGGCCCGAAGACTTTGCCTCCGCCGCGAATCGAGGGACTCTGCCTGGTGCCGAGACGAGCCTTGCCTGAGCCCTTCTGGGGCCGCATTTTGCGATGCGATCCGTGAACTTCAAAGCGGGTCTTGCTCGAAGCTGTGCCCTGGCGGGTGTTGTCACCTTCGTAGACAACGGCGAGGTGGAGGAGGTCGCGGCGGAGGGGGAGGTAGAGATGCTTGATGGAGAAGTGCTCCAGCGACGTCGGTTCGAGAGAAGGGAAGCTGTGGATCGTCACGGGGACGGTAGATGCTGTCGCGTTGATTGATTAGACGAATTTTCGTTTGTAGAAGGGGGTCTGCCTGTTTTGGAGAAAGATCGTACTCGGCATCCACGACTCGAGGATGGATTGTGTGGGCGAGACTTTGGGGATGTCTCGCGCGGACACTTCAGTGGCCATTGATCGAGTGAAAGCTTTTCTCATGGGTAAAGCCTGCAAGAAGAGTCAACAATCTTATCTGCTATGATGGTAGTCATCAGTGCCAAAATATTTGCCGCGCGGAGATGCGCTCACCTTCTGCGATACTCTCAAGGCAGCCATTGCCTCAGTGAGGCAGGCCAGCCCTGATTTCGAAGCCATTTTCAGTTCTACTCCGGCGTTGATGGAGTCTGCTGGTCCGTTGTTGGGTTCGCAGGCTTGAAGATGGTGCCTGTGCCTGATGGGTTGCGCTTGCGATGGGATCTCAAAATTCAGATGGTCCAGCACTTCTGTCCGTCCATGGCTGACCGGACGGGCAATCTCCGCGCCGAGTCCCGAAAGAAAAACTCGAGTGGGTCCAACGCTCCCAGTCCTGAGCCACCGTCCACGAACCCTTTGGATGCATTTTCTCATCCAGCAAATAACGAACTTCACAATTTCGCCTTTCGACCAAGGCGGAACTGCGCCAGACACAGACGCACAATTATGTCACGGTGTCCGGCCGTTGCGCGTCCGCTCGTCAGGCACCTGCGGCAGCCGTCATGCGCCCTCCGATCATTTACCACCGGCGCATCGCGAGCTGCTGAGGTGAAGGAGCAGGGTGTCGCCGCCAAACCCTCCCCAGAAGAACCCAGCCCGTTCGACCTCGATCCCAACACAGTGTCTGCCAAATTCGAAGCGCAGCTAATGAAGCAGGGGAAAATGCCAATTGGATCAAGAAGAAGACGACTGGCGATACGAAGCACACAGGACATCCCCTTCGAGCACCTGCCGTACCAGGCATTCCAGGAGGCCCGAAAGATCCTGGCGGCCGATCGAGAAGACAAGCTAGCCAAGATTTGTGCCGGCCTAGAAAAGATTGAGTGGTTGGAGAAATCGGATGCTTCTGAGATCAAGGGCGGACAGGCATCCAAGGATGCCAGATTGGCAGGCTTGAGGAAACAGGTGAATCGGTTGAAGATCCTTGCGGATGTGAATGATCCCATGATCAAAAAGAGATTTGAAGATGGAATGGGTGAGGCTTTTCTCCTTTTCTTGTTCATGGTGTTTCTTTGCTGCTCTGCGAATTGAGCCTACTTGCCCTTTGATTTGCATCTCGTTGGGCTCCTTGTCAAGAAATCTTAAGAACCACAATCATTCAGTACACATGCTAACTCTCGGCGCCTTGCCAACTCCAACTCCTAGGCGATATGAACAAGCCCATCTACCGCGCTCTCGCCGAGAAGAAGTGGCGTTCCTACGACGAGCGTCTTATCACACAGAGAATCACGCAGTTCAACATCGTACCCGATCTCCTCCCCAAGTTCGAGCCAACCGCCGACGTCCAACTATTTTTCCGCAAGTCCAAAATCGAACCTGGCGCCATCCTGAACAGTCTCACCACCGAGAAAGCCCCGCGTCTCCGGGTGCAGGTTTTCGACAAGGGCCAACGTCTTGTCACCGTCGTAGTGCTGGACCCAGATGTGCCCCAGCCGGAGACCAATACTTTCACGAAACGCTGCCATTACCTAGCTGCCAACATCCCCCTCAGCCCCACGGATCCATCTCTAGCGTTGATGAATATCGTCGCTGACAACCAGCTCGCTGTGCCCTGGCTACCCGCGTTTGCGCAAAAGGGATCGCCCTACCACCGCATGAGCATCTTCGTGCTCGAGCAAAAACCCGGCGAAGAACTGGACGTGTCCAAGCTGAAGGAGCTGTACTCTAGCCGCGACAACTTCTCGCTCAAATCCATGCGGGACAAGTTCGGCCTCAAGCCCTTTGGCTTCAACATGTTCCGCTCCGTCTGGGACGAGAACATGGCTGGCGTCATGGAGCGACACAACTTGGCCGGTGCTGATGTGGAGCTGCGACCCACGCGCGTGCGCAGCCTCAAGGCGCGTGTCAAGCCTCGTGGATGGGAAGCCAAGCGACAGAGTGCCAAGTGGCGCCATGTTTGGAAGTACACCAAAAACATCAGGGGTCTTTCCAACAAGAAGGGCTGGTTGCGAAAGATGTAGACGTCATGGATTGGCTGTTGGATGGAGAGCTGGCGAAGCTTGTGTGTATTATAGTAATGTACATGTGTCAAGAACAAGACAAAACCAAATTAAAATGTTTCTCCCAGGTATCTCCCAGACGGTGCCGTTTCGTCATTATCAATCTCTATCGCATTCGAACCGCTACGTCTATTCATGGGGTTCGCTTATGGCTATTGAGGGCAGTGCCGCACCGCTTTCAAGATTTGCATCGGCTTATCATGTCAGATTGGCAACATCAGGTTCTTAGTTGAGATTCATAATGCTAATGACTAACTTGGCTTCGTCGCGGAGTGTCTCGGGAAAAGGGGGAGAGGGATCGACGATATTGGATGATCCGTTGCGATTATTCGATAATCCTCAGGCGCTCGCACAGCACCGTAGCGTATCGGACAGAAACATATAGGACTTCTTCTTCTCCTTTCTTCTGTATCTTTATCAATACTACTATTGACGCTCGTCCGCAGACGCCCCGAGGCCAGTCCATAACAGATGCACTTCGCCCTGTGAAGCTCGTATCACACAGAGCCAGATTGCGCAACACAATGAAAACACGCTATATATTTTCTCCCAAAATCTGTCACGGCGGCATGGGGGATGATGAAGATGTCACTATAGCTTGTTGGCAAGGACCGGTCATAGACTCATAGGTGGACGTCATGCTCCATGGCATCGAACATGAGCACAAGCTCTCCAGACCAACGGACCGAAGGCTGCGTGTCGACGGCCCTTCGGAGCGTCGCACGTTAAGGCCAATGACGCGGGAGACGTTTCAGTGTCTTCGAGCACTTATCTTCGGGAGCAAAAGGGGCAATCGCTGCAAAATCTCAGAGAATGCGCGGATGCCTGCCGCGGCGGAGTTACACTAAGCCAATGCAACAGACGTATCACAGATATAGGATGATATGTATTATATAGACTTATTATACCATGAGCTGGTATGGAAGTGCACTATGCTTCCTGTTTTGGGCAACAGATCAGACATGATTTGTAGCACGTTGGATCACAGGTACCTAAGGCTCATCTGGACGAGACGCTCCACAACTGCCAGGGGCTTAATTCGACCGTGAAAAACTACACTCTGCTCCGAGATATTATATTCCACAGCAGGCGAGTGCAGCAGAAGCCCGGCGTACAGCTCCGCGATTGCGCCGCCCGTGAGGCCGGAACTGACAGTGCGCCGCTCCGCGGGGATGGGGCGAAATAGCATGACTCGACGATTCTGCGAGGAGCCGCTCTAGGAAGTTATCGCATGCCTTGACCATTTGATTTGCTGTCAGCGGCTGTGCTCCCTTCTGCCGTCCAGAAGGACGCTGAGATTTCAGTGCGCGTTAAGAAGCTGGTGAACACATCATGATGATACATTTGTGTGAGTGTCTGTGTCTGAAACTGTGCCTTTGTCTGTCGAACGGCACGTTTTGGGAAGAGAGAACGGGAAACAAGCGCGGAGGGTAATGTGTGCTTCGTTTCACTCTGACGATGCTGCTAATACTGAATGACATGGCGTAAAGTTCTCTTCTGCCGGATACAAAAGTTCGAGGAACATTCCTTACAATCGTTATGCCTGCTTTGTTTCTCACTTGCATGGTTGCACTTTGCCGTGCATCCATTGATACACAATACGTGTACTTGCTGCTATATAGAAGGCTGGTCGTCAGAAATGTGCATAGTAGGCGAGATGGATGTCTTACGATTGGCTGGTGTTGTTCTCCTGAACCGTAACGCGTGTGCTGAACGGACAATTAACACGTTTCTTTCATTCTTTCAATGACGATGTGCGACAGACAGCTATCAATAGACTCCCATATCGTATCATAAGTCTACACGATGTAATCGCCCAAGCTCCCGACAAGTTTGACGTAAATCATGCATCGGGATCCGTGTCATGATCTAGGTAAAGTAGGTACCTGTTAGACAGTGCCAAGTGGCCGGCCGCCGCTCCCACGAATCGATAACCTCCAGCTCCGGAAGTCGTAGCGACTCCCTCACTGTGCGTCGCGTCGCGCCGATTTACCTTCATCCACGTACGTCATTCAATTGTCCCGCTATAACTGTATAGACTCTACTAAATTGCGCTTCTACGGAGTGTACGGAGTAGTATTCAAATGGTCTGGATACGCATAAGTTGAAGTTATTGTCTGTAGTGGTCCAGAACGGGCCTAAGTCGATGGTGATCTAGGGTATTTTTGCCAAGGCTCACATGCTTTCGCGCAACAAAGTTTGCCTCAACTCCCCGCACTCCTCATGCCCGCACCAAGGCAATCAAGAAAGCTACCTATGCAGAAAGCCGACCATCAATTCTGACGCTCAAACCACTCTTCAGGATGCCAGACCTCTGTTAGCCGCTCCTTCACCCCAGGCGGCTTCTTCATCACCCTTAGGTACTTCTTCAGATCGACCGACGCCTCTTTGTGCCACTCAGTGAGCTTCTCAAAATTGATGCAATGGGCCTGGATGGAGCTGCACAGAAAAGCTTGTAAGACCAATATTCCGGCGCCCCGGAGTTTCTAATATCTTTATTCTGCAACGGGATGAGTTTGGGGAGCGTCTTACAAGTCTGGAAAAGGATATTCTAGACCCTCGGTCCAATGGCGAGTGACCAGGTTCAAGTTGTTGCTTTTGCCGGGTTGATCATCATCCGCGGTTAGCTAGTCGGGAAGTAAGAGGGCTGTTCAACGAGCGAGTCCCCCGAAATGAACAAAGAAAAGGAAAACACGAAGATGAAGGAAGAGAGGGTGTGAAAAACAGGTGAAAGCGTCCTTACCTGCACGAGATGTGCTGAAACAGAATATCAACGCAGTGATTGAGGTGGATTTCCGGCATAGAATCCTCCTTCGTCGCGTCCGCTGTGATAGTCCTCGTTAGTAAGTCAACTCCCTTGCCCCTTATCTTCAGGCCAGAAGAAGCTCCTATAGAGGACAGCGGGTCCAAAACTACCTATAGTCCTATTATAGTACGTGGCATAGGCGGCTTGCCGAAGTCTATGCTTTTGATCAGCGAGGTTTCGAATCGATTTCCCAGATTGAAGCTTCATCTTTTCTTCAAAACTCATGACACAAACGTGCGGCAAACTGTCAACGAAGAAGGAGACACTGGAAAGACAAGAGCAGTAAATACTCACACATTCAGGCAATGTAGATTATGGAACAAGTCCAACGCCGCCACGTAGGCATCGTCCCCAAGACCCCAGACATCATCCTCGAGCTTGGCCACCGTATCGGGATCCTTGCCCATCTTGATAATCTGCTCTCGCGTGACCGGAATGGGTCGTATCAACTCAATGTCTTGCGTCCAGATCGCGTCCGCTGCTGGGTTCGGAAATTGCCGTGCAATGGACAGTTTGCCGGCTGGCATGACGGTGCCGTTGATTCTGCGGATAGAGGGCTCGAGATCAATCATGTCATAGATGGGAGCTGCGTTGCGACTCCAGTGTCAGCCGATAAGCTTTGGATACGGGTTGAGGGACTTCTATTCATATGGCTGATTGAGAGTGAGAGTATTGGGGCGTACTGTAGCTGGACGTGGCCCTCAGTTCTGCATTCAGCACCCTTTTCTGCGATCGGATGCCCAAGCTGGTCATCATACTGGCCGTCATGAGGAAAAGCACCATGTTGGATATCGACATGACAATGAACGCTCTGCTCCACCGTCCATTGGAGTGTGCGGTACCAGCAGACGCCGTCGTGGCGGACACAAGAGGGACATAGCCCCGGAAACGCTTCGCAAAATCCTGAACGACCATGTCTTTGGTATGTGAGCCGCCGTTGACTATGGTCTTCGAGGGGGATGATGCTCCTTACCCAACATAAAGGAGACTAGCTGCGGCGCGAGTGGCGACGCAAGAAAGTTTGCCTACCTAGGGAGGGGGCAGGAGGGAACCCAAGAAAGTCGTAAAGGCCCGTCTTCTCGCTCGAGACTTTGATGGCCACCATTAAGGGCCCATTTCGGAGGCTTTCAAACGTCTCGTGCCGTCAGGAATCCATTGATCGTAAACGACGAAATTGCAGGATGGCCTATAGCTTCGCTCAGGAAGACATTTGGCAAGCACCGCGTCTGCTGTGCGGCCCCACGCCAAGTAAGACGTATGTAGCAGTGCATGGCCACGGACATTTGGAAGACATATCAGGCAGCTCTTTTATATTACCACTTGTTATCGTTCTTTTCATAGTCTCGGCAGTATCGACAGCCCGTCCGGATGTTCATTGCTTTTGCATTGATGGCGTGATGTCATCTCGTCGTGCTGCCAGCTGGTACATCTTCCACCACATGAGGGCATTGAACAGCAATCTTGCTACCTAGCGAAGTCAATACCGTGCGGCGTGAGGGGAATGTCGCTTTCGCGGCACTTTTACTCAATGGTATGGTCCTACAACATGTATTTTGTCATGGCCGAGATGCCGCCCTCGCTGTCCAATGTTGTAACGAGAGACGACCACAGAGTCACAGACAACGGCCCGCCGCACATTGCCAATCCCTTTTCTCCCTTTCTGTTTCTTGATGTCTTCTTGTGTATCCGATTTTAGCTATAAGTACTTAGCTTTACATTCCCCGGTAACTGCTTGGCATCTCAGCACTCCGCCTCACTCTCGATTTAAAAAACCTCAGTCCTGCTTCGCACACCAACAACCAAACTTCAAACTACTTTCCCATCTTTACACCAGAACACCATAAATCATGCGTTTCACACTTCTTCTTGGAATTTGCGCCGCCGTGTCGGCTCTCCCTCTTGATGGCTCCGATAAGAGCCTCCTCTCCGACTCCACATCCAGCGGCCCGAAGCTTCCTCTCTACAGACTCAGAGACTGGATGGAGAATGAAGTAGGGGACATTGAGGAGATTCTGAACCGCTCTCCCTTGCCCGAGGCTGACAAGGTGGCTGTCAATGCCGCCAACTAAATTGCACTCCCTCAACCACGGCCCTTCCTGCTCCTGCGTCTTCCTCTGGGGCCTGAATTTAATAATCTGCAGAACTTGCAAGGCCATCAGAATAAATTTTGAAAGGAGAAGCGTCTTTCCCAAAGTCTGATTTACTTCAAACAAAGCTGGTCCTCGAGGACTGAGTGACAAGAGACAAGGCAACGAAATCGGATTTGTGACATTCAATTACGCTCGCGCAAAGGAAGGGGGCACAAAGTGCGCACATTAGGCGAGATGGACAGATGTGGTTGGCTGGAGCATGGTGGAAACGTAACGCGTGTGGTGAACGGACAATTGGCAGGTTGCTTTTATTCTTTAAAGGTGACTGTGCGACATGAATAAGACAATTATCAGTAGCTACTCCCAAATCAAAAGTCTACACACGGCAATCGCCCAAACAGCCAACTATCTATGCATCAAGATTCGTATCGTCACCTAGACAGTGCCAAGTGGCCCCTATGAGCAGCAAAACCTTCTCACTGTGTGTCATGCAATTATCACGCTATAAATGTATATTTTTGAAGGTGAGGATGAAGGAGTTGATGAAAGGAGCAATTATGGAACTAGAACTGGAGAGATCCGGGGAACTACCTACATACGCGGATGACTAAGGATTACGTGTCAAAGCCTTTCATAGCCAGATTCTAATAGTACATAGAGACTCTACTAATTGCGCATCTTTATGAAGTTTTTGTCTGTATTGGTCCATAACGGGCCCAAGGTGGTAATTGAGGTTATTTTTGCCGAGGCTCACATGCTTTCGCGCAACAAAATTTGCCTCCACTCCCCGCCCAAATGCAATCAAGTAACTAGCAGGCAAGCAGAAAGCCGACCTTCAATTCTGACGCTCAAATCACTCTTCACTGTTCAGGATGCCAGACCTCTGTCGGCCGCTCCTTCACCCCAGGTGGCTTCTTCATCACCCTCGTACTTTTCCAGATCGACCGACGCCTCCTTGTGGCACTCAATGAGGAACAAGTCCAACGCCGACACGTGGGCATCCATCGTCCTCAAGACCCAAAACACCATCTTCAAGCTTGGCTACCGTATCCGGGGTCTTTCCCATCTTGACATTCTGCTCTCGCGTAACCGAAATGGGCCGTGTCAGCTCAATGTCTTGCGTCCAGATCGCGTCCGCTGCTGGGTTTGGAAACTGCCGTGCAATGGACAGTTTGCCGGCTGGCATGACGGTGCCGTTGATTCTGCGGATAGAGAGCTCGAGATCAATCATGTCATAGATGGGAGCTTCATTACGATGCCAGTATTAGCCAACAAGCTCCCTTCAGATAGTCGTTTAGGGACTTTCATTCCTATTGCTAGTTGAGAGTGAGAGTATTGGGACGTACTGTAGCTGGACGTGGCTTGTGGCTCTCAATTCTGCATTCAGCACCCTTTTCTGCGATCCGATGCCCAAGCTGGTCATCATTCTGGCCGTCATGAGAAAAATGACCATGTTGGATATCGACATGATAAAAAACGCTCTGCTCCACTGTTCATTAGATTGTGTGGTACCAGCAAACGCCGTCGTGGCGGACACAAGAGGGACATAGCTCCGGAAACGCTTTGCAAAGTCCTGAACGATCATGTCTTTGTTACCTATGTGAGCACTGGATTTGGGCTTCGAGCGGATGATGCTTCTCATCCAATATAACGGAGACAAGCTGCAGCGCGACACAAGAAAGTTTGCCCAGGGAGGAGGGGAACCAAGGAGCTCGTGTAGGCCCGTCTTCTCGCTCGAGACTATGACGGTCACAATGTCAGACCCATTCCGGAGGCTTTCTAACTTCTCGTGTCGTCAGGAATCTATTATCGGAACCGACAATATTGCAGGATGGTCTGTAACTTCTGTTCGTCTGCTGTGCGGACCTACGTAAGCAAGACGCATGTAGCAGTGCATGGCCAAGGGTATTTGGAAGATATACCAAGCAGTTCTCTTATATTACCATTCAGTACCGTTCCTCTCATAGTCTCGGTAATATCGACAGCCTGTGACCCGTCTGGATATTTGCTGCTTTTGCATTGATGGCGTGATGTCATCTCGTCGTGCTGGCACATCTCTCCACCACATGAGGGCATTGAAGGGAAACCTGCGAGAAAACGAAGTCTATACCGTGCGGTGTGAGGGGAATATCGGTACTTGTGGTAATGGCATAGTCCTACAACATGTGTTATTATGGCCGAGATGCCGCCCTCGTTGTTGTATTGGGAGGGAGCCGCAGACAACGTCCGCCACACATTGGCCATCTCCCTTCTACCTCTCTATTCCTTGAGGCCTTCGTGTCTCTAGACTCTCAGAATTTTTCTATAAGTACTTGGCTTCACGTTCCCCGGTAACTGCTTCCATGATCAATCTCAGCACTCTGCCTCACTCTCGATTCAAAACTCATTCCTGCTTCGACAACCAGCATCCAAAACTCAAAGTATCCTCCCATCTTTACACCAAACGCTATAAATCATGCGTTTCACACTTCTTCTTGGACTCTCCGCCGCCGTGTCGGCTCTCCCTCTTGATGGCTCCGACAAGAGCCTCCTGTCCGACCTCACGCCCAGCGGCCTGAAGCTTCCTCTCTACAAACTCGGCGACTGGGTAGAGGAGGAGGTGGAGGAGGGAATAGAAGGCATTGAGGACATTTTGGAACGCTCTCCCTTGCCTGGGACTGACAAAGTCGTTGTCAATGTCGCCAACTAAATCGCCCCCTCAGCCACGACCCTTCCTGCTCCTGCGTCTTCCCCTGGATCCAATCTGCAGAACTTGCAATGCCATCAGAACAAATTCAGAAGAAGCATCTATCCCAAAGTCTGATTTACTTCAAACAAAGTTAGTCCTTGAGGACTGAGTGACAAGAGACAAGGCAACGAAATCGGATTTGTGACATTCAATTACGCTCGCGCAAAGGAAGGGGGCACAAAGTGCGCACATTAGGCGAGATGGACAGATGTAGTTGGCTGGAGCATGGCGGAAACGTAACGCGTGTGGTGAACGGACAATTGAAATGTTGCTATTATTCTTTGAAGGCTATGTGCGACATGAAGAAGACAATTATCAGTAGCTACTCCCAAATCAAAAGTCTACACACGGCAATCGCCCAAACAGCCAACTATCTATGCATCAAGATTCGTATCATTACCTACCTAGACAGTGCCAAGTGACACCCTATGAGCCGCAAAACCTCCTCACTGTGCGTCATGCAATTATCCCGCTACAAATGCAGATTTTTGAAGGTGAGACTCACAAGTGAAGAAGTTGATGAAAGGAGCAACTATGGAACTAGAACTGGAGAGATCCGGGGAACTATATACCCGGATGACGGAGAATTACGTGACGAAACCTTTCATAGCCAGATTCTAACAGTATAGACTCTATTCAATTGCGTATCTGTACTATGCAAAATGGCCTCAATAGATAAATTGAAGTTACATACCTTGATTGAGGTTATTTTTGTTGAGGCTCACATGCTTTCGCGCAACCAAGTTTGCCTTGCCTCCACTTCCCTGCACCACGCAGAAAGCCGACTATTAATTCTGATGATCAAACCACTCAGGATGCCAGACCTCTGTTGGCCGCTCCTTCACCCCAGGCGGCTGCTTCATCACCCTTAGGTACTTCTTCAGATCGACCGACGCCTCCTTGTGCCACTCAGTGAGCTTCTCAAAATTGATGCAATGGGCCTGGATGGAGCTGCAACAACAAAGCTTGTAAAGCTGCAGACGTGCAACTTGGTCACTTGACCTTTTGGGCGGAACGGGTGGTTATGCGTTCCTCACAGTGCCGTTGATTCTGCGGATAGAGGGCTCGAGATCAATCATGTCATTAGATGGGAGCTTCGTTGCGACTCCAGTGTCAGCCAATAAGCTTTGGATACGGGTTGAGGGACTTCTATTCCAATCGCTGATAGAGACTAGAGAGTGAGAGTGTTGGTCGCACTGTAGCTTGATGTGGCCCTCAATTCTGCATTCAACACCCTTTTCTGCGATCGGATGCCCAAGCTTGTCATCATCCTGGCCGTCATGAAAAATAGCACCATGTTGGATTCGACATGACAATGAACGCTCTGCTGCACCGTCTATTGGAGTGCGCGGTCTCAGCAGACGTATTTTCGTCCCGGTCTATGAGCCTCTCCGTCGTGGCCGACGCGAGAGGGACATAGCCCCGGAAACGCTTTGCAAAGTCCTGAACGGCCATGTCTTTGAGATATGTGAGCGTTGATTACGGGCTTCGAGCTGGATGATGCTCCTTACCCAACATAACGGAGACAAGCTGTGGCGCGACACAAGAAATTTTGCCTAGGTGGTTACTGGTAGGGCTAAGGGGGCAGGGAATCGTTTCCCAAGATAGTCGTAAAGGCCGGTCTTCTCGCGCGAGAATTTGATGGTCACCATTAATGGCCCGTTTTGGGAGCTTTCAAACCTCTCGTGCCGTCAGAAATCTATTGATCGTACGACGAAATTGCTCAGGGAGACTGGGAAGCGCCGCGTCTGCTGTGCGACCCTACGTAAGTAAGACGCATGCAGGCGGCAGCAGCAGCAGTGCATGGCCACGGATGTTTGTAAGATACAGCAAGCAGCTCTTCCTTCCATTACCATTTGGCGCCCTACTTCTATATACCGCGGTAACTTGTAAGATCGACAGCCCGTCTGGTCATTCATTGCTTTTTTGCGTTGATGGCGTCCGCCGTCATGTCATCACGACGCCCGTCGCGCTGGAACAACTCTGCGCCACATGAGTGGCGTTGAAGAGCAAACTGTAAGCAAACAAAGTTGATAGTATCGATACCGTGACAGAAATGTCAATTTGGCGCTTTGTGATTAATTCTATGGTCCTACAGGCTACAACACGTGTTGTTATGGCCGAGATGAGGCTATTGCATTGGGAGAGACTCTAGAGCCGCAGACGAACGGTCCGCCGCAGACTGGCCATCATCTTTGTCTTCTTACATTTCTGGTTTCCTTCACGTCTCTCCGACTTTGTCTATAAAGTCCTTCCCCAGGACCTACGTTTCTCTCAGGAGTCAGCACTTCGAGGTCTCGATTCAGACTCATACTGTACGCATGCGATCGGAATGTCTCTCACCCACCCCTACTCTTGATTTCCTTTTTCATCTTTCATAGATGGACAGACAAGAGATTTTCAATGGAAAAAAGTAGCATTCATTTGCTAGATTGAGAATGAAGTACAGCAACAGAGGGCCAATCTCATCGTAACTGCCAACTGGCAGGTGTCTGCATGCCTTCTCGTATCGTGATGTGATGTGATAAAGCCCCAGTACCCACCCCCCTCCCTCGGAATGAAAAAGAAGAAGAAAACTGAACGCTATGTCCATTTTACATGTTCACTTATACTTCTATATGGAGAGCTCGACCTTTTGCAGCCCTCTCTCCATGACACCAAAGAAACAGGTATATGATTACGCCGATAAACTCCCAAGACAAGAGGATGAACCAAAATCTCCTTTCCTTTCCAAAACTCTTTCCCACACCTTAAACCGGCTATCTAGAATTCGGCGACGCCATTCATCGAAAGCCCTTCTATCTTCACCTCCTCGATGATTTGATCCAGGATTCCAGCACTGGCGGCGACGAGACCCAGGAAGGGAGGAGATGATTTAGTAACCTTGCTGAGGAATTCGGGGTGTGCTTGCAAGCTATTTGTGTCAGGTATTAGCACAAATCCATTTCCAGCCTTTCTTCCTTCTAAATGTTCAATCTTCACAGGCGGATGCACAACTTACCCCACAAAGAATGGATGGTCTTTCAGCTCAAAGGCCTCCATGCGATTGCCAGTCTCGTCCTTGGCGACGAAGTGCAGGCCTGCCTCCTCAAGCTCGTCGACCCGAGCGGGGTTGACTTCGTAGCGATGTCGGTGACGCTCGTGAATCTCAGAAGCGCCCCCGTAGAGGGCTCGGAGTTTGCTCCATTCTGAGCCGGGCTGGAACAGACTTGGCCGGGTGCCCAGTCTCATGGTTCCTCCCAATTGTCTTGACTTCAACGTGAGCAAGGGTGTCGAAATTGTCAGGGTATTTATTGATGGGGGCAAGGGCAAAGCAGACTCACTCTTTGGACGACTCGGGCATGAAGACGACCGCGTGGTTATCGGCATCTTTGGAGTTGATGTCGTCTACCCATTCCTCGGATGTGGCCTTGGATCGACCGCACAGGGATCGGGAGATTTCGACGGTGGCGACTTGCATACCCAAGCAGATACCCAGGTAGTTTCGCTTGTTTTCACGAGCCCACTTGGCACAGGCAATCATGCCCTCAATGCCTCTTGAGCCGAAGCCCCCTGCAAGATTGGTTAGTCTCGGGATGCTCCTGGCTTCTGCTAGTATGCAAAGAACTACAAACCTGGTACGATAACTCCTTGAGCTTCGCAGACTGTCTGCCACGCTTTGTGGTATTTGGCAGGATCGCTCTTTTGCGTCGACGCCTCCAGATGCTCTGAATCAACGGGCAGTAGGCTCAGCTTGCGACGGCATCGCATGGCCGCGTGCTCCAACGCTTTGATAACTGAGAGGTAAGAATCCAGCATGCTTGTGTATTTTCCTACCAGCGCAATCTGCACCGGAGTTGAGTCCTTGGGGACGATGACTGTCTTCTTCCATAACTCCCAAAGGGCCGCGCCATTTTCGCGGACGGCAGGCGACATAGACAGCTTGTCCAATTCCAGCCCCGACGTCAGACGCTGAAGTAGCCCTTGCTCGTGGAGAAGCAGAGGCACCTGATAGACGGTTTCCATGTCGTGTACGCCGATGACCTGCTCATAGTCGACCTGACAGCTTGACGCGATTTTCCGAATCGTACCGTCCACCAGAGTTGTGTCGCAGCGGCAGGCGATCTGGCTCTAGGTCAGTAGTGTCATAATAGCCGGCTCCGAGTCAGTTGGCTGCTTACCAAGTCTGGAATGAGACCTGCGCTTCGCATTTGCTTGATGGCATGTTGGGTTGGCTTCGTCTTCTCTTCCCCATGGATCCTACAGGATGATCAGTCAGCTCAGCACCATTGCTGACAGGTGCTTGACCCCAGTTTCGGCAAGAAGATTCTTACAAAGGGACAAAAGAGACTTGGATGTTAAAGAAGGATGAGTTAGGATCCCTGCTTAGTTTGTGTCGCAGCTGGACCAGAGCCTCAACGAAAGGCGCCGACTCGATATCTCTAGATGCGATTTGTAAGTTATTGATGTTACCAAAGACGGGCCTGATCATGTTTCGGACACAAACGTACCCAACCGTTCCACCCTACGAAGTCCTGGATGTTAGTATCGAAGTTGAAACAACTCTCCAAAGCAACGTACCAGTTCAACTAGGACGAAAGGTCAGCCAAGGCAAACAGAAACCAGCACGGATGAGGACATAGACAGAAAGAATGGGCCGCAACGCACTAATGCAGACGTCCGGTTCTTCGCCAGAGTCATCAACAGGAACCTTGGCAACTCTTGTGATCCACTCCACAATCATGTCGGTAATGTGCGGGACAACTTGTACCGTCCTTCCAAGATATGTTCCCTTTCGCTCGCGAGAGATGACTTCGTGATAGATCTTGCCAGTCGTAATGTTGTTGTCGCGGGAAAGTTGAATACCGAGGTATCTGATGGAGCAAAGATAATCAGCGCTGCGTCGAAAACGGGTAGCCGCCCGAGGGTTCGTTCGTTTTTACCTCTCATAATTTCCCAAATCGAGATCAGATTCTTTCGGATGTCAGCTTCGCGATTCTATATACGTGCGATCTCGTTCTTTTCTCTCGCTCGCTCAATACGTACCGCCACCATCAGCAAGAACGAAGCACTCGCCATGCCTGTGTGCGGCCGTTAGTATTGGTATCCGTTGATCGTACAGTAATTTGTCGGAAAGTTGCAGAGTCGGTAGACGTACTCGAGGGGTCCCAAAGCTAGGTCGAGCAATGTCAGTGGTGGGACTGCGAGGTACGTTTTCGGTACATGTCTGCTTACTGCCGGCGTCCATGTTCAAGTAGGGGTCGATCTGTTCAATTTAGTCGTCGCCAACTGTATATCGATTACTTTCGCAAGTACCTTGATCGCCTGCCACCACAAAGTCAGTAACGCCAATACGCAATGGGGAAAGCATTCCCTCGTACCGTGACTCGAAGTCCTGTAGTCTTGAGCAACAGGCCGGCCGAAGAGGCTGAGCGCAAATATCAGCAAGCCGCAAGTCAATGGAACCACCAAGTCCGATGCGATTTGGATCCGTACCAATAATGCCTATTGAAGAAGAAGCGCGGTTAGTAAGTGCCAGGTACATTGATCATCACGGCAATAACGGCCTGTTAAACGCACGAGACCATCGTGAAGGAGAGGGCAAATTGATCTGCACATAGGCGCGACTGACCTTTTCCGACGCCGGAGATGACACCGCCACTGACAAGAACGACACGCATTTCGACGGTTTGCTTTGGCCCGTTGATGGCGTTGTAGGTGAAGTGTCGGAGTCTTGGAAATTGGAAACTCGTGACAATTGGGTTCGTATTCTGCAAATGAGACGTCAAAGCCGATTTTTTTTAGCGGACCGCGTTACAGCGACGCACGGGTAGTGGGGTTCCAGCCAATGTCAGGTCTTGACTCATTTTCGGCTTCACGTCTAAGTGGGGCAAAGAAGCGAGATAGATTACGCGACGGACGTGACGCGTTCACGAGGTAGCCAGTAATTATGTCAGAGACGAGCGTGAAATGCTGCTGACACCACAGGTAGTCCTCATTCCGCATAGTATCACCGTACAGCCTTTCGATGCTTTCTTCTTCGTAGATCAAGAAACGTTCTATACTCCGTAGATTCACGTCTACTTAGCCAGGGTTCAAACGAACATCTTCATGTTCTCACACTATCACACTACGCGGCTACGCCACGCAGCACGGTCCTAGGGATTTAGGTTGTCTCATGCAGCATGATTGCTTCATAAGCACCATAAGGCAACGCCTTTCCCACAGTTCAGACATGGAGTTTACTGCGCGTTCCCCGCGAGCCGCGCCTCCCAACGCGACGCTACCAGCAGAGCACATGGACCAGAGACAGCGACTGTGGTGTAAAAGACATGAGTGGCGGCAAAGTCGATGGAATTCCAATTGATTCAAACGTCTACAGATGGGTTGCACACAAGCTAAGATGGTATTGCTCTCTAGTTCGGCTCCTCGCTTGGGTCCTCAAACAGCTGTAAACGACTGAGCGGCCCGAGGCATGAACGAAAGACATTTCTGTATCTGTTCGGATCTGCGCCGAAATGGCTCCTGCGGTAAGCGGTGAAGACCAAGCGATGGACCAATCCCTCTACGTCCAACCATTGGAACATGATTGGCCGTCGAAAGTCCATTGTGAACGGTGAAGACCGTGAGACTGGCCATGCTTCGACCAGAACATTGGCTAGCGACGAATGACTTGTTCGAGTGTTACTTTGCAGACTCTCCTCTCGAATGGGTGGGATGTGGGGTCGTGTGATCTCGTTCTTGCCGTCCGGCGTCTCGCCCGTCGTGTAATCGAGATCGAATGTTCCTAGTGTTGTAACTTGTCGCTTTGCTTACGTGATGCCCACTGCCAACATTGAGCAGATACGAGATGGACTTTCAGACAAAGCGACCATTCAGCGTGCATGATGTTGTTGCATGGGTGAAGAAGCACTGAAAACTTGAAGCAAGGAAAGTGAAATGACCACTCCGTAGATAAGGTGCACTCAGACAGAGAGAACTTCGTGCACCGGCGGTGAGCAACTTTAAATACATAACCACTCAAAGAACATATGTAATTTGATATTTCCCGGGTTCTCGGAGTTAAGGCAAGGCTTGCCCGTCAAGCCAAGCGCCCAAAGCCCTGATTTTCAGAGTTTGTCCAACTTCGTTCCCGTTGCCGCTCCCGCATTCCTCTCCCACATTCGTCCTATGTGCCTACCTCCTAATTTACTCCGTAGAATTTCGCGTCACGTCAAGCATGTCATGAAAGCCGTAGTCTCCTCTCCCACCATCGGCAAATTTCCTTGTCCGTACGTACATGGATTTTATCCTGCACATCGATGATCGAAGTTCGTCTTATCACTCTTATCCTCTGCATTGCTTTTCTGCATGCAACGCTGACAACCCCCTTTCCGCGTACGGAGTAAGTACATATGTATCAACAACGCAGCGGCCGCCTCGTCACCAAATCCCCCATCAACTCGCCTTGCTCCAAGAGTCCATAGAGTCAAAGATACACGAGCCCTCTCCGATCTCGTAGGGTGGTGCGATTCGAGAGAAAAGTTGCCAATGCCGGGTCAGGCGCCCCATGGCTGAATATGCAGCCCTTCACTTGGCAAATATTCGATACAATCCCGGCAAGGTATCTGTTGAACCGTTTCCGTGCCATGCTTTTTTTTTGACTGACAAAAACCCCGACTTTTGACTTTCATCCCTCATCCTCTCCCCCCCCTCCCCTGCAGGGATTATCTATCATACCGCCCGGGGCACCACAGCCCTGAGCCAAGTGCCCTTCCCCACATTCACCCCCCCCCCCCCCCCCCCCCCCCCCCCCCCAAGTGCCCAAGGAGGCCCAGTGCGCACACCCTACCCCACAGGTTTCCCCAACATTGACCCCAACAGGTCCGCGCGCAAAGCCTCATTGATGTCATTTTCCTCGAGCGTTGAAAGCCAGAAAGCAGAAGCAGTCTCAAAAGAAAAGCGGGAACTCGAAACTGTCATTTATTACATTGTTTTAAAGTCGCTTGCTTCATAAAACTTTCTTTTTGTGCCCCCTTCACGCCGCTTCACCCTTGAACGGGCTTGGCATATGCCCACCCCCCCTTTGAACCCTGCAGCTTCAAGCTTGTCGGCGTCGCCTCACTGCCCAGCGAGGAGGAGGGTGGTGTGTGTGACTGGATTACATATTTGTACAGTCGGGACTCGAGATAGATAGGTAGGGAGGTACCTATTGAGGAGCAAGCGGCACGCGTGTGTGAAGTTGATTCGACCTCTTCTTCCCTTCGTATAAAAGATACCCATTCCGTATTGCTGGCCTGTGCATATGGAGTCAAGTTGATGTTGCTTCGTCGGTTCGCCTGCATGCATACATGTGAATGTCCATCTCTCGAACTTGAACTTGAACTTGAACTTGAACTTGAACTTGAACTTAACTTGGTCGGGTCATGCATGGGGGAGCGGGTAGTGGATTCATGATTCAGCACAGGGAATGCGCAGAAAAAGCCAATTGGTTTTCACCGTTCAAGACTCGGAGACTCGGAGACTCGGGGCAGATGGGCGATGCGCCACATGCCAAAAGCCGGGCAGGTGGACCGTGGGGTGGACCGTGGGTGGGTGGCGCTCGGAAGAATCTCCGCCCCAAAGAAGCTTGAAAACAAACAAGATTTGATGTGGCATCGCGAGCACTGAGAGAAAAACTTGTGTTGTTGTCACAAGTTCTGTGTTACTCATAGAACCCGAATAGAACATCGGTCTACTGTCTGAGTCTCACGAGATTGATCAGCAGATCGATTCGGTCAGCAGCTGGCACTTAACATCCTGGACAAATGTTGCAGTTGACGATGCAAAGCAAGCAGTAACCGCATGGTCGGTCTCGGTCAGACATTTCGGCCAAACATCGTTGCATCTGCAGAACGGCACATTGTGGCAGCTGGAGCAGTGGAAGAAGTAACGCGTCGGGCTTATGAGCAATGGGCATGCGCATCTTTAAGATGCCGATTCCCGAAACAAAATGCATCCGGTTGTCTCGATAAGTTCGTAATGCCCGTCAATGTCATACCGACGCAGCACCAGTTCATCGTAGATGTTCCATTTGGGGAAAATAAATTGAATAACAAATGTAAAAAAAATCCTTGCTAAGTTGCTCTTGACCTTGTACTACATCAACGTGTGGGTTCCCATGAAGCAGCCGCTACCGAACTCCAACATTCCTCATTGATTCAATGTTATGCTGCTCCCAGATCGAAGCGCCTTTTTGTTTTTGAGGATTTTCGGTATGTAATGCAACCAACAAAAAAAAATAAAAAAATGAAAGAACTGCATATGCCTCCGTCGGTTCCCGTCGCACTTTAACGCCAGCCCTTTTTCGCATCACTATCAAGTTCATTCGCCATTATATACATTATGGAAGGCGTTCATAATTCAATCTCCACACATATGCCGCTAGAACATGTCTTCGCCAAATTCGTCTTCGAAATTTTCGTCGACGGCATCTTCTTCGTTGGAATCGTCCCCATCCATCGCTGGCGAGCTCTCGGAGAGACCCGTGTAGTGACTGTTGCCTGACGAGTGCCATACTGAATTATTTTCTATTCCAGTGTCAGCCAGCTGTAAGTGAGATAGATGTTCGTTACCCGACCGGAGCCAATCCGGAATCAATACACGATGAGAGGATCAAGATTATGGCGACTCACCCAGACTTGGCAACGAATGTATACTTCTAGCTCTGTGAGGATTGTCACTGCCGCTCAGTCTTCTGACGTATTTTGAAGCTTCGTTGTTGATCCAAACATCGATGTTGGGATCATGACACCCCGCATGGGATATCAGATGGTTCTTCAGGTAAGAAGATTCTTCCAGAAGCCCCAGGTATTGAGACTGAAGCTCGCTGTTCATTGCTTCCAGCCCACTCTTCTTTTCCTCGAGCTTCTCTGTCCATGCTTTCTTGCGCTTCCGGCACTTGGAGGCCGCCACTCGGTTTCGTTCCAGCGACCGCTCACGGCGAGTCGACTTCTTGGAGTCCTCAGTTCTGGCCGAATGTCTCGTCTCGCCCTTCGATGGCCCACGCGTGTGGGAGGAATTGGCTTTTGACTTTTCGTGTTCGTGTTCGGGCGGGGCATTTTTTGGTTTCTTGGTTTTTCTCGTCGTCTTTTCTTGCATGGGGTGCTGTATAAGAGGAGGTTTCGGTCGGTCTTCAGACGGCAGAGCTGACACCGGCAACCCGCTGCCTAGCTGTGGTTGTGCTGTACTGTTCACTCTTGCGATTGGATCGGAGTCGGACATGGACGAGAAAGCGGGATGCAAAGAGTATAAATCCGTAACACTTCCGTCAAATTGATCCTGAAATCCTATGGGAGGATCTTGGTATGTCAGCTCCATGGTATCATCGCCAAAGAGGCAGCGACCAGGAGAATTGAAGTAAGAATGGCCTGCTGAATCGAAAGTCAAGGAGTCGCCAAGATCAGGCGTCGCACCTGCGATTGGACCAATCGGGAAATTGGCAGCCAACATACTACACGCCTGCGCCTCCACCTCGAGCTATGTGTGGATGGGGGTTTTCCTTCGTATTTTCTTCTTCTTTCCTTTTTTTGTTTTAAATCGACTTGATCAACATCAGTCTATACATGTAATGTTACAGCCTCAGGATGGATGGTTGGGATGGCAAAAGATGGGGGATTCTATCCGATGAAGATGAGAAGAGGCCGTAGTCGGAGAGTGGCGCGTGTGAGCTGCCAAAGAAGACGTTGTGGACAGTCGTCGTTGATGCTGGGTAAATTTGGAAGCGATTGGGCTCCGTAGACGATTTTCCGAAACGCTTTGCAGTGTTGGACAATACAGACTAAATAACGCCAAAAGGCAGATAGCTCGGATATTGCAGGGGAAAGATGTACCGATAGGGGAGGCCGAGAGCGAGAACGGAGAGCAGAGAGTAGAGACGTCTGGAAAGCAGGAAATCGCGATGGTATTTGCCTTCTTGAAGAGCAGTGGCAACTCATTATACCTTGTCATGGCGCTCTTTTTGAAGGAGGGGCACCTTGGTGAAGCGGGAGTACTGTCATTTCTCAGTGGCGGATTGGCTTTTTGGCTGTTTGAATTGTGACGGTTTGGAAGGACTGTGTGCAACGTGCGGGAAGCCGTCCCTCCACATAGCATGGAAGTTGCCAGGCCAAGCCAGAGCAGGCCATACGGAGTATGCACATCGACCGTAATCACTTGAACATGTACCATACTCCGTACATGCAATACCTACATGGACAGATGGACCGTACATGACTGGGCATGGGCCAGACGAGGTATTGCTCCCGGTCCTGCCATCTCATGGTCGGGCCGTGGGACCATGTTTTAGTCGCGACTTCCTTATGCACCCCTTGGCGCAGAACAGTCGCTTCCGCATCGCCAAGTACCAGCCACGCCGCATCTTTCCAGCATGCTTCTTTTACCTCCGTAACCTCCCACAACCTATCACCCTTCTGCTCTTCAACTCTCCGACTCTCCATAGTCTCCAATGCCTCGTGCTTCAAACATCACTCCGGGGCCTTTTGCTCCGGCTCATCTTGGCCGTCTATGTCATGTATACAGTATGATGTCGGCACCGAGGCGAGTTCGGGACCGACAACGGGTCCGGAAATGGCGACGGGAATGGGGACGGAGACGTGTTCATACCTAGTTAGTGTGAAAGTAGGTGCATGCTTTGCAAATTGTCTGGTCTGCTTTGGCAACTGCCTTTTAGGTACAGTGTGTGAGCAGGTACGAAATAGGTACCGACTCCCGGGGCAGATAAGATAGTTAAGGTCAGTACGTAGCTGATCCGGTTTTGCCGTCGTCGTCGTCTCGATTGTCCTCCCACCACCAGCAGAAGCTGCCCTTGACGGTGCGGACCTTTTTGTCCGCGTGGTGCATAGCCTTTCACTTATCACTTTTCGCTTTCCAGCCCAAATCGTAAATCGACAATGACCGAGCTTTAGCAGTGCGCACTGCGAACTGCTCCTCTGCGCGCCGGATGCCCAATCAGTTCTCAGAGGATTCTCAAAGCAGCCGCTGCGTCCCATTGTGTACCGTGTTGCTGCAGCGTCCTGGCAGTGAGGGGGTAGAGGAATGATGGAAAGGGTGGCTGACGCAGGCCAAGTTTCTCCGTCAACACAGAACGCCACTTTGGTTGGTCGTCGGGGCTTCGCTCCGAAAGCTACGCTGACAAGGAGCCCGTTAAACGTTGTCAATGGCCGCAAAGGGGTTGCATATTCAGATTTATGGGGACCCAAAAGCCATGCTTGTGCCACCGAGGAACGATGATGGTACGTACACATTTGGGTGCATGGCAATCGCCTTTGAACAACGCATGTAGGTATTCTGATTCTGATGTGATCCTGGGCTTTAGTCATTGGACGATGGAAACTCTCACCAGCCGCATTTTTCGCCCCCGTGGACTCGCTTGTACGCAGGGCGGTTCGGACTACTGGACCACCCCGATCTGGTATGACAGAAAGCGGGTGTCAGATCTCTTGTTAGCACGAACCAAACGACACCAACAATAGGTATGTAGGCAGGTTGTCCATACATACTGGCTGAATCGATGTCATGTGTCGCTAGATGCTGCAAGTCACAAACAGGTCACGTGCTATCGCGATTGCCCCTCGCGTTCCCGAGTCGCGTACCGGGTCGCACCCGAGGAACGTCACGTCACTCAGCATCATCATTCTTGACTTGCGACACGTTTGTACATCCCATTTGTCGCGTCCCCAGTATCTTCGTTTCTCTTTGTCAGAAACACGGACACTACGAAAACCACCACCACCATGTCTGAACAGCTTTCGGCACCCCGCATCACGGCTTCGTATCTGGAGAACTTCCAGGGCCGCCACGTCACCATCGTGGGCAAAGTGACACAACTCAGAGGCGAGCAAGCCACCATCGACGCTGATGGCGTCGTGACTCTGTCTCTTAACCGGGTTCGTTCGCCCATCCGCTCGTTTCTATCCTTCTTCCCGCCCTTCCTTTCTTCCTTTTTCTCTTTTTGCTTGTGATGCTGCATCATGTGTCTCCAGTTGCCCAATGAGATGGCGCGTCCAGCCCAAACATAGCGAGCTCTAACCATCATGCTCCAGGATGCTCACCTGACCAACGGAAATGCCGTTCAAGTAATCGGAAAAGTCAGCCCCGATTTGTCCATCAAAGTGCTGAGCTCGAAAGACCTTGGTCCAAACGTTGGTAGGTGCAACTAGTTGCTGAAGACTAGATCCCTGCCCCGCTTGCCTGAACCAACTACGTCTCATCTTTGCCTTTCTCCTAATGCTTGGCTTTTAGACTTCAAGCTGTGCAGTGCGGTCGTGGAAGTCACGCACAGGCACAAAGAGATATTTGTATCTGACGGTTGAGACAATGGGAATGGGTTCACGGTGTTGACGGTGTCCACATTCGACACTTGGATCATGTACAATGGCGAAAAGGCGTTCCATATTGTGATGGGTCCCAGGGTCGGGAAGGCTGACCGCGTACCTTGATACGTATTGTCACGAAAGAACTGGTCACTACTTGCCCCTTCAAGCCGCAGCACACTGTACTTGAGCTTCGGTATTTTAGACCTTGGTGGCATGCCTTTGAAGAATGACCAAAACAGAGTTCATTACATTGACCTACATATACTTCGCAAGTTCAGTGGATTCCCTCTAACCTCGATGCAAATCAATCGTCATCATCATTGCCGTTGACACAAATACCTCAGTAGTAAACTGAAGAACTGAAGACCTTTAGACTTTGGCTGCTGGGGTTCAAAGTTGTCGCAGGGTATATAGGGGTAAACAAAGCACATCAGAGTGGCCAGACGGCTGCGCCCATTCTTTTGTGCAACAAAAGTCAATGACCCCATATCTGTAGTCTCTGAACTGAAGTTATAGAAAAGGTACAGAGAATCGGCAAAGCGGTTTCTTCAGACCCCAGGCCACTCCGGTTTTAAGGCCCAGGAGATGCTCGAATCTCAGGCTGGAAAGGGTCTGGCAGGCCGTAGTTGGCGCATCTGGATCACCGCCGAGCTGGTCAAGAATTACTGGTGGGACGGCACTGGGCAGAGATGTGAGACGCTACGTGGCCAACTGCCGAGAGTGCCAACGCAACAAGACCCGCCATGACAAAACGTCAGGGATGTTGCATCCAATCCCGGTCCTGTATGGCGTCTGGAACACGGTCATATACGAACAACGGCACCATATTAGACACTGTGTATTCAGACTGCCAAATAATCTACATACAACCCATCAGGACACTGATCAGTGATGAGAACACTACATCTACATGCTGCATTTCAATATCCATACCCAAACGACCCATCATCCACCGCCTACATCCCTCGGGCCTCAAGTCATCCGATCCTCCAAGTTCCAATCGTCAAGTCTCCCCCGTCCTTCCCTCTTCCTCGATACGCAGCAACTCTTCCAACATGACCCAGAATGGGCCCAAACCGTCCCTACTAAAGCTACTACAGGACGACAGCTCGCAGAGACACAGCCCCCCCTCACACTCACAGCTATGTTCCTCCCCCGTTACACTCCCCTCGCCCTGCGAGCCCTGCGAGTCCGCCCCATCCTGCGTCCTCGCAACACCCTGTCGACGTTCCTGCCCTTTAGGCAACCCTATTGCAGACGTGACTGACTTCTGAGATCCATCCTTCCAAGTATCCTCTTCTCTCGAGTCTCTCGACTGCTGCATCACCCTTATGGACTCGACGACCTTGGCAGCAGCAGCAGCAGCAGCCGTAGCACTCTCACCATCTGGGCCACCCCTCGCTCCCGCGCTCCCAAGCCCCGTCCCCAAAGGAGTCACCCCCGCCGGAATACCAGCCTGCTTCTGTAGTTTCGTCTCAGCAATTGCATCGCGAATCTCCCTCAATTTCTCCGTAAATGTCTCAAAGACCTTGACTCTCCGTTCCGCTGCCTCAGCTCGGTCCTTCCAGGCCGCTACATCCCTCTTCGCCTGCCGTAATTGCTCACTCAGTGTCCCGATATCAGAATCCTTTTGCACATCCATCTGTCTTCGAAGCTGGGCTGCTTCTTCCGTCTTTGCGTTTAATTGCCGCTGGAGCTTTCCAATTTGTGAGTAGAGTACTGTTGCGCTTCCCGCACGGGATAGAGGTAGTGTGGACACCGTTTCTGGGGCAGAGAATGGCTTGCTTTCCACTGTGGGGGATGAGGACGATGGGGGGCGCGCCAGGTTTAGATGCTGTGCAATAGGTGGCTGTTCGGGACAGGGTACCATGGTTCCTAAGCTTGGGACAGATTTGAGCTCGTCTCCGTCTGGTAGGCCAAGGAATTCGTCCTTATCGGATACTTCTGGTGTGTTGCCTTCTAAAGACGGATCTTGAAGATTGTTATTCTCGTTCATGCGCCAATCATCCTGGATCAAGTCCGCCAGCGGGTCCAGATTCTGTGTCCAGGCTGAGTCTGATTTAGAATGACGACTACGTCTTGGAGAGCGTGCCCTGCTGTCGGCGATGTTGGCTGCAGATTCCCGCCAGCCTGGTTGCAGCTCGAATAGAGCTGCCATGGCCCGGACAGATCCTTTTTTGGCTAACTCTTGTGGTTCTGTCGATTCAGTGGTTGGTGATTGCAAAGTGATGCATGTTTGGCTTGTCAAATTTTCGTCAGACTTTGATAGTCGAGGGCCAAGCAGCAACACGGGCCGCTTCTGAGGCTTTTTTGCCCCTGGTCGATTACTCAACAAGAGGCTCTTGTTGAATGTCACTGGCGGTGCATCTTGGGACATCCGGGGAAACGGATAGAACCGCTCGGGTGTACTGTCAATTGATTGTCGCCTCTCTGGTTCAGTCAATATCTGACACTGAACGCCTTGGTCATGAGAGATAAACAATTTGAGCTTGGACGCTGCGACAGGCTCGACAAATTCTGGGCCTCGATCCGTTTTCGGACGGACAGCTGCTCGTACGGGGCTAGCTTGCACAAGTCGTATTCCTCCTTCTGACAGCAGCTTTGTGCTTGCCGACGCCATTGAAGATCCTTCGCTCCTCTTTGGGGGTCCTGGAATATCGCTCGTTTGCCTTCCATCCGTATCCCCTCGCTGCGGCTGCTGAGTGTCTGGTGCCACTTTGCTGCTCTCTCGTCCGTTTGAATCGACTGCGGGCGTCGCAATCTGCTCAGGAAAGACGCTCTTCAACAGTGAATCGCGAGTGTTGTCGTGTGAGGAGGCCTGCCTTGATGATTCTCTTGGAGGAATGCTCTCCAGATATACCTGCGAGGTGACTCTGGGCGATTTCCCCGTGGATTCGTTCACTCCAAACGAGCTGGCTGCGCGACTGGCTGCGCAACTTGCCCCCCTTCCGACAAAGTCCACGTCCCGAAAGTTTTGGCCATTCGGGTTGGCTCGACAATTCGCTCCCCCCTCAGTGCCTCCGCCGCGAGACTGGGCACCCGTCTTCTCGAGTTTTTGTAGTCTCTCAATTACACTCTCACGCGTGCCTTGACGGTCGCTGTACTCGTCATCTCCCAGGCTCTCTTCTTTCGTGGGACTAAGAGTAGCAACGCTCATCTTGCGCATCAACCGCTGCGAATCCGCTCTTCTCACAACTTTCAGTCTTCGGGCTTTTGGGCCACGCGTTGGTGTTTCTGGCTCAAGGCGAGGTCTAGGCTCCTGTAATGAGTTGCGCGGAAGATCAAGATCTCCGTTCACCTCGTTGAAGTCTTTGGGTGCCTCATTGTTGAAGGCTTGAGCAGGGTGTAATGTTTCCTGTTTGTCGGGGAGGAAATCAATAGTTGACGCGTCTTTTTGGCAGTGTGTTCCGAGAGATTTCATTTGACGAACAACATCGCGCCAATTAGATATGAGCATCTTTGTCAAATCGTTTGCCACCAAGATCCTATCCACCGTAGGTGGTCCACTGCCTTTGGAGTCCATGTGGAAAGATTTTCGCTTATCTTTCCGAAACCTGGTCGGGCTTAAGGGGAACAAAAGCATACCAGAGGCTGGCGTAGCGACTTTCATGGTGTAGTGGTCCAGTAGATCGCCCACGAGCAATGGCCCGAATACGATGCCGAGCGCGCTATAGCCCATCAAGTCGCCCGTTGGAAGAGGTCTACTATCCTCATCTTCTCGAGGGGCAATCTCTGCGGCTCTTCCAATCAGACTCAAAAGGCCAAAGACGGCGCAAATCAGCTCTCTGCGGTGCTGCGATCTAACAGTTCCAATGGCCAAAGCAATGAGCCTCGCGCGAACTTTGGTCTGTTTTGTTCGCGGATACTCAGGCTCCCCATTCAGTTGCGAATGGATAGCGATTAAAGCGTCGAGTAAAGATAAAGAACCTAGCACACCACCCGGTAATACTGAAAGAAGCCGTTTGAAAGTGGATGCCACATCATGAGTAGAGTATTGTATATGCATGGGCAATGTGGCGCATCGGACAGTGCTGGCGATTTTGGCATTGCTATTGTCCATGTGGCAATAATAGTCGAACAGGGCGCTGATGACTCTGGAAGACCCAGGAACGCGAAACAATCCCCGAGTAGCCACATGTTGGGCCAGATATTGAGCAGTCGCTCTGATACAGGTAGGCAGGATCAAATAGCATGGAGAATATTCTTGCGGAAGATAAAGAATGCTTCTCCCTCCTAAACGCACCATCTCTTGAATCTCCATTATTCTGGGCGCCTCTCTTTTGCAATGTATTATATTCGCGAGTTCGGAAACACTGCGCTTATGCCGTATTTGGGGTAGCGGCGGCGCGGCAGAGGCATAAGACGTATCTTGTCGCCGAGTGGGATGAAGTAGCCTCGAGATCCATCCTCGCTTCTCTGGACAGCCCTCGACTTCTCCCTGTACACGGATCAGCGACCGATGAACTGAATTTCTCAACAGTCGTTTAGCCCACTCACCCGGTGACGCGCCTCAAAGTCCTCCGTTACAAGTGGTCGTACTCCATGCTTGATAAAGTCAGCATTCACCCAAGAATGTAGCGAGCTGGGCTCTCAAGGCAGGCGCTTTTGCAGAGCAACCCGGCGTGACAGTGTAGCGATGAACAACTCACCTTCTTCGCCAACCGGTTGTATTCTTGAACGAATACGTCTCTATCTTCCACTTCGTCTGCATTGTTAAGCAGACCCAATTCGCCGCTGCTTGTAGTCCAGGTGCCACTGCTTCGTGCCCTGCTTCCATAGCCGAAGCTCTGGAAGCTCGCGCTATGGGGAAGCAGAAGAGATGTTGATCTGGCTGAGCCCGGCAGTCGATGCGGGTGATAAACATAGGAAGCTCGGAGGTTTTGCGACGACTGTGACGTGCCCAAATGTTGCGCCATGAAGTCTTCAAAGTATCCAAATGTGCAGGTGTGCAGGTGTATATACACAACGCACCAGGATTCTGAGGGCGAAAGCGCCGGTGTTATCGACATGTTGACTTCCACACTCGCAACTGTCAACAGTCGCGAGCCACCTGCACTGCACCTTCCTGTACACCTGCGGTTGTCGGGACTACCCGCACTTGAGGTGACGAGCATCCCTACCGAGCGCATCATTGAAATTTCAGTATCCGTTCTGGGGACCTTGGAACGTTGGAAAACCTCCCGACAAGAAACGTTCTTGTGGTTTCGGATGTTTCTCTCCTTGATCGTCATGGACTGTAAGCCGACGAAACCTCATTAAGTACCTACTGCAGTATATCAACAAATCCATGTCAAGTGCGCATGAACTTGATCCCGACACACCATTCTGGAGAGAAAACATGCGGTACTGCTTTCCCTCTCCATACCCTCCGCGAAAGGAGCTCATCGACTAGTTGAGACTCCAGACCCAGCACACCGAAACGAGAGACAAACAAATACCAATGATTCACGAATATGCCATAACCGCGCACCCGACTTGTAATAATCTAGACTCGTACCTTGAACCCATTGTGCCGCTGCATCATCATGGTAACGTCATAAAAAAAGGCCGAATTGGTGATTCGGCTATACATCCTCCTCTCCATGTAGCAGCACATATTTAAGAATGTCCGAGAGGGAGATGACACCTTGTAATTTATTTTCATCGTCGACAACGATCAATCGGTGTACTCTGCTCTTGCGAATAGTATCAAAAAGCGAATCGAGTCGGTCCTCCGCGCTGCAGGTGTATATGCCGGGGCTATCGTCTGGTCGTTTGCACAGTGCTTCGCCAACTGTGTTGTCGAGCTCCTCATACGCACCCCCACGGATACAAGGAATAACATCCACAGCTTCAAAAGCATTCAACACTCTGTTTTCAGAGTCCACAATTGGTATACAGCTGATGTTTCTGTCGACCATCTTGTGTATAGCATCCAGAACAGTATTGTTCATATGTACGGTGGCCAGATCTGAGTAGGTTCCCAATCCGATCTCCCGAACGGTCTTCTTCAGCATCACGGTGTTGTGCTCGTTGTTGACAGCAATGAATTTGAGAATGCGGTACTGTGTGATGACTGAAATCACCGTCTCCTTGCCTGAGCCCTCGTCCACGTCGACTAGTGGAATTCGTCTCGCGCGAGTCTTGAGCATGCGGCGACAGGCCTCGTATAATGGTCTCGATGGATGAACAGATACGGTCTCGATCGGAACAGATCCTATAGCTTTCTCGATATCTGCCATCCTTGATAAGTACGTAGAGCGAAAACGGGGGTGGGAAAGAAGAAAAAAAGCAACACCTTGTGCTGCGCATTTACCTCGTAGGCTGCTCAGTCGAAACTGATCAAGTTTACCGATTTCATCGGGAAATTGGTAGTAGTATTGAATAACGTTGATGTAATCGGTTGATGTCAAGATACCGGCGAAGCGACCTCGGTGTGAATCCCACAAGGGCGCCGAGACAATTGCTGTGAGCACCTGATCAGTTACTGACAAGATTTATCGATATGTCTCGAACAGCAACAATAGACAGTAGTGTCGTGTTGCACGTATCCCTTGATCACAGCGCTTACAGTTTTGTAACAAGATATTAAGAGTCTTTTTGATGAGGAGATCGGTGTCTAACACGATGAGCCTAAATGAGAGTGGCAAGACGTCGTAACTGGTGCGAACTTTGAGGAATTCGCGGATCGCCTTCTGTGAGATACGATTAGCTCTTGGACTACGTAGGCTAGGGCTCTGACTGAGCAATATGGCACAGGCGCCGCGCCAGGTCTGCGCAAGAGAGCATAGAGGGATGGAGAGACAGAGGGATAGTGGGAACATAGCGACGAACCAGACCCTGTAGCTGTTCTTTGTCAAGCGGGCTCTGTCGACTCTGTCTCGGTTTCGGAGCTGGCTGCTCAGGTGTAGTTGCCATGGTGCTACCGTGTGATTTATTGAAGCGGAGGTATGAGGAGGGGGCCACGAATTGCGGCACCCGGATGGCAGGTAGTCGCGGAGGCGCGGCGGGAGCTGTGGTGATCGAGGGAGAAGCGGCAGCTGGTGATTTTGCGTCCGATGATTCTGCCTGGGCTGGAGCAGAAGCTGGAGAATCTTCAGCGGGTGGTTGAGAGGAGGTATGTTGTGCGAGAGGTGGTGCGGTTGGTGGTGGCCCAGACATGGCGTCGGTGACCTGTTCACGAGACGCGGGCGCAGCAGCGTCAGGCTCGAGGCTAGCCGCGGCCTCGGCAGGATCATGTTCGTCCATCCAGCGACGGACAAATGACAGCGTGTATGTACCGTATCCCGATTTCCGACGTATACAATCGTCCCTTTTCCTCGGAGATGAACGGTCTTGCTTTGCTGGTCAGTGCTGTGGTTCTTGTTGTTTGCGACGGGTATGTATCCTGGGTTTGGTTGGGAGTGGGGTAGGGAGAAGACTGCAGACTGCAGTATCGTTGATGGGGTGTTTACCTTAGGTACCTAGTTGAATGACTGGCCCGGTACATAGAAGCCGCACTTAGTGCCCGCCTGAAGATAGGTACCCAGAAAGTAGCTTTCAACGGCTGCGAGTCGACCAGTCCGTCTCAAGTTGCTTACGACAACGCAACCAATCAACGTCATAGCACAAGCCGTTTTCCGAAGAATCATCTTTCAGGGAAACCAAGATGCATACCTTCCTAGATCGTACCTCTTACTTCCTCACTTTTTGGCTCCTCTTCAGTCTCTTCATTGTACGATCTTGCGCTGGCTGCCTCTCCTCCCGCGATTGCGAGAAGCTGCGCAGCAAGACTTGAGGAATGAATGGAACGTGTAGAACTAACATTACGAGGAGGTAGGTACCTATGGTATTGCGCTTCTAAGTTCTAACTTCTCCCCCGCCAACATTGAACACGCTAACGGTCGAGATGATACATAAGCGATTAAGGTTCGAGCGCAATGCGCATATGAAACACCCAGTTTCAGATTCTCAACTTTTTTGATGTCCAATCATCAATGTGAGAGTATAAACGAAAGTAAGCAAGTACTGGCAACACAGGTTGAGAGCCGGAGGAAAGAAGCCGCTGGTGTGACAGCAGCAGTTGCCCTGAGCTATTTGTTTAAAATTGTTCGTCTAATGGATCGATCTTCAACCATGCCTGGTCAACCCTACGTCACTTTCTGGAGCGTTGATACCTAGAAAGGTGACGCCTTGTGTGTTAATGCTGCAAAGCTACTCTATGCGCAGCGCTTGTCATTCGGAGACAAGTGTGCCTCGAAGCATTCCGCAATTCTGTCTGTCTATGTACTGAAAGATAACTATCTGCCTAGGCTAGCCCCTGTTGGCCGCTCGACATCACAAAGCTTTCAAAATCAGCCATAGCATTGGATCGGCGAGTTTTCCAAATTTCTGGCTGGCGACTTTGGCTTGCGAAATCCTTGGACCAGCTGAGCAATGGACGCAGCCTCTTCGCAAAGTGCAACAGCGGGGCGCCAAGGAGAGGTAGGATCACGAGGTTCGCTCGACTCTCGAGTGTGGTTGCGACAGTGACTGAAGTTGGTCGTGTGCTGTGTTAGTGATCTAACTCTGGTGGTTGCGGACTCATGTGCACAAGAGGTGGCGTGGGCAAGTCCTCGAGGTTTAAGATCTCGACATTAGACTGTAGTTAGATAGCTGTCATCTCTCGTCTGAGATGGCGTGGGCGGGCAGTGCCAATGCAGTCAGGCGAACTGACGGTGTCCTAGACTCTTGGATACCGTTCCTAGCAGGGGCTGCTGCATAAACAATGAGCGCCACAGCCCACGTATCGCCGGAAGCTTGTCATGTGTGCACTTCTACATGCGTACATCTCCGTATCCACCAGACGGTGTCTTTGGAAGTTGTGAGGCGGTAACATTGACATTCTGAAAGAGATGGCCCCGGTCTATGTAGAGGCGTGAGCGCGTGAGTGCGTTGTACCGTGTGCGCGTGAACGGGATCTCTTGAGAGAGATTAGGGAGATAACGAAAGACAGAGATAGCACGGACAGGCAGCGTCTAGTCTAGCCGGGGTTGTTTTTATCTTTAGTCTGGCCATGACGGCATAGCACCGGGGCTGGCGAGCTCAATTGGCTTTGTTGAAGAGGGTCTGCGAGGCTTTGGTCCCTGGAAACAGCAGGAGCAGCAGCCAGATGCACTAGCGAGCGAGAAGGAAGCAGGAAGGTGGCTTTGGGGTGCTGCTTCTCCGAGCTCTGGCCAATGGTCAGTGCCGCTTCCGCTCACACTTGGACATTTGGACTCTTGGGCCCCGTTGTGTCCATCGTTGAGTCTTGTCGTCCATCGTCCGTCGTCCATCGTCTATCGTCCGTCACCCGGCCCACCTCGCTCTGCCCATGTCAATAACTCCAAGCGCGCTCTCTGCCCATTCCTGACCCCTCCTGCTGCAACGCCCATATTCTCCCTCACTCCCGGATTTCCCATCTGTCAAACAATCAAACTCATCTCGTCCGTGTGTCATCATTTACCCCCCCGCCAAATTGGCCCCTCCAGCCACTTGTCACATAAAAGTTAGAACACACCAACCAGCATTCCCAAGCGGACGCAGCTACCTAGGGCGAGCCGTGATTCGCCTCGTCTCGACGCCCGCCAGCCGCTGGGTTGCACCGTACAGGGTCCCCCGACCCAACCAACAAGCCGACAAGTCCGTAGCGTGGACGGACCTTGAATCTGCAGCCCCGATAGTGGTCGAAATCATCACGATCTCAGCCCTCCACCAACATCGTCCCATCACCACACACGGAGTTGACTGCCGGTGATTCTAGCCATGGGTAACTGCGGCTCTTCCTGCTGCGGAGGTATGTTGCTTATGCTTTCTGACTCCTGTTGCCGTCGGCTTCGGGATCTATGCGGCTGACGCGATCTTTTCTAGGCCGGTCTCGCGAGAGTATTTACGAACCTGTACTTGCCGATAACGAGCGTGAGGCTGTCGCCGACTTGCTACAATATCTCGAAAACGTTGGTCATCGAACCCCTTCCGTACAGGATCGAACTTTCTCTTGGTGAATTCCGGAATTGACCCTGTTCGTAGCGCGGCGAAACGGATTTCTTCACGGGCGAACCGCTTCGAGCTTTAAGCACATTGGTGTTCTCGGAAAACATAGACCTTCAGCGAAGTGCAAGCCTTACTTTTGCGGAGATAACTGAGCGAGGTATGGATACTGGATCGCGTGATAGGTTTCGGGAGCCAGGAAGCGTCGCCGTTTTGCTGCGCCCACATCTATATGCTGTGGTTCGCTTCGACTCGCTTCGGCTCGCCCATTGTCCTGCCGTATACTGACTGTTTGGTTTCTAGATGTCAGAGAGGTTGATCGAGATACACTGGAGCCTATCTTGTTCTTGTTGCAAAATCCCGATGTTGAAGTTCAAAGGGCTGCCAGTGCAGCGTTGGGCAATCTCGCGGTCAACAGTAAGCGCGAGCCGTGGTATACACTTGGCAAACAAAAGCAAGAGACTGACGACTATACTCTCCCAGCGGAGAACAAGGTTCTTATCATCCAACTTGGTGGCCTGACGCCCCTGATTCGGCAAATGCTGTCACCGAACGTTGAGGTTCAGTGCAACGCCGTTGGCTGCATTACCAACTTGGCCACACACGAGGAAAATAAGGCAAAAATCGCCAGATCTGGCGCACTTGGCCCATTGACAAGGCTGGCTAAATCGCGAGATATGCGCGTGCAGAGAAATGCCACTGGAGCATTGCTCAATATGACGCATTCTGGTATGTCTGTTCTGTCGAGTCTACATTGCCTCCAGGCTAATCTTTGTTTTCCCTTTCTGGCAGATGAAAATCGACAGCAACTTGTCAACGCCGGTGCCATACCAGTTCTTGTCCAGCTCCTCGGCTCCCCTGATATCGATGTGCAATACTATTGCACCACGGCTCTTAGCAACATTGCCGTTGACGTCAATAATAGACGAAAGCTGGCGTCATCCGAGCCAAAGCTTGTTCAGTATCTTGTCAACCTTATGGACTCCCCATCGCCCAAGGTCCAATGTCAAGCTGCTTTAGCGTTGAGAAATCTTGCTTCCGATGAGAAATACCAGCTGGACATTGTTCGAGCCAATGGTCTCACACAACTGCTTCGACTCCTTCAGTCTTCGTATCTTCCACTTATTCTTTCCGCCGTCGCTTGCATCCGAAACATCTCTATACACCCACTAAACGAATCGCCTATTATTGAAGCGCATTTTCTCAAACCCTTGGTGGATTTGTTGGGAACTACCGACAACGAAGAAATACAGTGCCATGCCATTTCTACACTACGAAACCTTGCCGCCAGCTCTGACCGGAACAAGGCGCTAGTTCTGGACGCTGGCGCCGTGCAGAAATGCAAACAATTGGTTCTCGATGTACCTGTTACTGTACAGTCTGAGATGACAGCAGCTATTGCTGTTCTCGCTCTCAGTGACGATCTCAAATCCCATCTCCTCAATCTTGGAGTCTGCAACGTCTTGATTCCCCTGACGCAATCGCCAAGTATCGAAGTTCAAGGAAACAGTGCCGCCGCGCTTGGCAATCTGTCGTCCAAAGGTAAGCTTGATTATTGGTCAACGGATGATGTATGCCCCATGACATGGACTAATACTTGTTGATTGGCTTAGTTGGCGACTACTCAATCTTTGTTCAAATTTGGAAAGAGCCCAACGGTGGAATCCACGGATACCTTAGCCGATTTTTACAATCGGGAGATGCAACTTTTCAACATATTGCTGTTTGGACTCTGCTGCAATTGTTCGAATCGGAGGACAAAGCCCTCATCGGCCTCATTGGCAAAGCTGACGATATTATCGAACGTGTTCGTGCCATTGCAAACAGACAGGTTGAGACTGATGCTGAGCATGGGGAGGAAGATGAGGGCGAGGTGGTCAATCTTGCTTTGCGATGCTTGGAGCTTTTGGGCCAGAACATGTCCAAAGCTCACATCGAGGGTTGACTAAACTCGACTCATTGACAGACTTGGCAGTAGTGCATCTTTACTATCCTATCTCTGATTTCTTACCTTGTTTCTGTGCTCGTTTTCTAGCACGGCTGCATGAGCCCGTTCTCGTGGACCAAAGCTATGGTGTTCCAAGGCGTTTAAAGAGAGGCTTTTCTTTGTATCCTTTTTTCTTTGTTTCTTTTTCTTCCATTTTTTTTCTTCGATCATCATCCTGACGTCCATGATGATATCGCACCCCCGCATGGAATACGTCGTCATGTTTCTACATGCGGCCGAACCTTCCGTTTCCCCATTCAAACCAACTCTTTTTTTTCTCTATTTGAAACCCGATTCTCGAATCGAACGGAGCCAAACAGAGCCAAACGAGACCATACAAGGCCATTGAGTTCGAATTCGATTCGCCTCTGCAAAGAGCAACGGATGCTTGCCGCCTTATTTACGAGCATCCATCGCGGACCCTTCAATCAGGCTCATCGGGCTCGCAATGTACATCGCGAGGTATCTCCGGCGACCCTTATTTGTACCAGCATATGTGGCGAAGGTCTCCAAGTGGCCCAGCACTAGCATTGGGTCTTCTTTTCCAATTTTTATTTTAATGAAGGGGATGACGAATGCATTAAATGGGAGGCTTTACATGGCAGCTGTAATTAGACAAAGACGGTTTCACCAGGCTATATTATACATATCCATAACCGATTAATCTACATGATCGGTCACGATCCAAATCAATGCGAGTGACTTGATTGCGGATCCCGCGAAAGCCCTTCAACGCCACAACAAAAACAGAGCACTGTATAAGACAGTTATTATATCGGATGAGCTCTTGGCCTTTCCATGCTAGTCATTCAGCGGCTGCAGACCGCTTGTGAACCACGTCCTCTCCTCCCAGGGAAATATTCTACCCACAACCTTGCCTTGCACCAGGGCCAACGGGAGCGGACCGAATGTTCTAGAGTCCCTAGAAGCCAGCAGGTTATCCCCCACAATCCAGCAATGACCCTGGGGCACCTAAAGCTTGTCAACAAAACATGAGAGCTCATAGAAAAGATGAAGACACAAGAAAACCATACCTGTATCATCTGATCATCCCCCCTTTCGCTAGGCGTGCCGAGCGAGACATAATCTCCCGGCATACCGACCACGCGCTTGATACCACTTTGGTTAGGTAATATGGGTATCTTATATATTACCAAGTCCCCAACGGCTATGCCCCTCCCGCGACGTTTTCGCATATCAGTGACAAAAGACTCGCCCTGAACTTTGAAGGTGGGAAGCATGGAGGGTCCTTCTGCTGAGTCGGCACTGAAGAGGTGGCTGTAGACAAGATGGGAGAAGCAGCCTCCTTTTATGAATGAAATGGTGACGCGGATGGGGTGGCGTTTGAAGTGCTGCATTGTGAAGGACGGGGTTTCTGGTGGACTTGAACTGCGCGTGAGTATTTTGTTTGGTGATGGCCTGATGGGTGTTGAGGAACAGAGAGTCTTTGAGGGATGATTCAAAGATCGGGGTTATGAATTTGAAGAGCGCATTGTGTTGGTCGGGTCGGTGGAGAGATGATTTTGGTGTGTGGTGGTTTCTTGGTCGTTCTGGTGTTGAGCGTAGATATGTGCAGAGTTTCTCGCGTCTGTGGTATACAGGAAGATGGTCTCAATGAAAGCAGGCTGCTTTGTGAGAACGGCTGGGCTTGGTTGATGCGCATCCGATCGGTGAACCTCAAGGGTGTTGGACTCTGAAAGTCGATTGCGCTGCGACGCTTATTGGATGAAACTGGACGTAGAAGTGGGCCGTTTGTGCATTGGAATTTGGGGTGGACCAACGAATTCTCCAAGAACTTCTGATCTGTCCGCCGACTACACAGAAGCTCAGCCTACCTACATAGTCTTATCCAAGTCAACACCAACATTGTGTCCTGATATTCACGAACCCACACGTCGATTGAATACTTGATCTATCCCCACACTTCGATCTTCACCGTGCGACGATCCTCGACGAAACATGCCCCGTGGGCTCACAATTCTTCAAGACCACACACACACACACACACGACACGCGCGCACACAATCATGAGAGCCACCACGCAATGCAGCAACACCTCCCGCCGGGCCCTCTGCCGCGTCTTCCTCCCCCCCATTGAGCAAACGATGCTCCCTCTCCCCCTCCCTCTATTCTTCCTACCCTGCCAGTCGGTCACAAAGCTGCACCAACTCCGCAGCTACGCCAGCAAACCCCCCGCCCGCGGACCCCGTGGCCGAACCGCCGTCGCCGCCTCCGAACAAGTCGCCCACGAGGAGCGCGGCTTCGACAAACGCTTCACAACCCAAAAGGACATTGAAAACTCTGGCCGCAGCCGGCCCCCGCAAAACGACGAAATCACCGACCCCCTCATCATGGTCATTGACAAAACAGAGCCCGAGGGCCCCTTTCCGACTCGTCATGTCCTCACGAAGCTCAATCCGGATGAATTGCTGCGCATGATCCATCCGTATATCCCTGCTGATTCGTCCAAGAATCGACCGAAGCCCCAATACGCGCTGTGCAAGATCTTTAGTAAGGCGGAGGAGCTGGAGCGGCAGAAGCAGTTGCGGGAGAAGAAGAAGGCTGAGTCGGCCAAGAAGATCAAGTCCAAGGAGCTGGAGTTGACGTGGTCGATTAGCGAGCATGACTTGGGGACTAAGATGAGGCAGATGGGCAAGTTTTTGGCAAAGGGGTACAAGGTGGAGGTTTTGGTGGCGAGGAAGAAGGGCGGTAGGCAGGCTTCGATGGAGGATGCGGAGAAGTTGGTGAAGAGCTTGCAGGCGGAGGTGGAGAAGAATGGTGGGAGGGAGACGAAGCCTTTTTCGGGGACGACGGGGGGGACGATGAGGTTTTTCTTGGAGGGGAAGCTGGTGAAGTAGGGAGGTGATGGGGAAATATTGTGCTCGTGTGAGAGTTGGTGATGGAGGCATGGAGGCCGGAGTGGTTTTGTGGGTTGCTTGCTAAGAGGGAAGCATATAGACGTCGCGAGAGGATGACATGCCGGCGAAAGATATGCATAGTATTGCATTGTACCGCATTGTATGGAGTCATGTGTTGTACGGACGGGGTGGTGTAGGTATGTACTTGATAGAGCAGCATCTTGTATTGCTTTAGAGTATGACGGCAGTATATGTATGACTATTTGGAAACAAGGAACCGTCTAGTGCTGTGCCTGTAATGCAGCTGTCGTGATATCATACCATGGCCATTCTATATGCAAACGTTTCCTCTGTACCGCCCGCTCAAACGCCAGTTTCAGGACGAGAGTCCGAAAAGAAGGAGAGCCAAAAAAAAAAAAAAGAAAAAGAAAAACCGGGAATCAGATGAGAACGAAGCCAACCCCCCCCACCAGAAAAAAAAAAGGAAAAAAGGAAATGCACAACCTGCGGTGATTCAAGCCCCATTCATTACCCTCTTCACAAAATCTCATCCTCATCCTCATCCTCATCCACAACAGCCCCCGTCTGAACTCCCCCATTCCCCAAAATCCCTCCTACCTGAACCGCATCATCCCCAGCCACAACCTCCTTCTTCTCCTTCGTCACCTTTTTCGTCTTCGTCTTCTTCTCTTTCTTCTCTTTTTTCTCCTCCTCTCCACCCTCCTCCTCCTCCGTATCCCACTCCATCTCATCCCCCTCATCTACCAACGCCCCAAAACCCCCCTCCCCCACCCTCCGATTCACCTCCTCCCACGCCCTACTCCTCTCAACCACAACCCTCGCCCTTCCAATACTCTTCTCGAGTTTCTTTCCCGTCCGCTCCGTCACCGCCGCGGCCATCTCCAGACCTTTTTCGTGGCGCTTGCGCATTTTACTCGATAGGCGGGCCTTGCGCGCGGGGCGCGTCTTCTTGGTCACGCCTGCGGAGCGGTGGACTTCTAGGACTGAGGGGCGGGTGTCTGAAGAGCGGGAGGGGGGGGCGACGCTTTTGAGGGATTTGTCGGTGTTGATGGAGGGCGAGGTGGCGCGGCGGGCGGCGCGGGAGTGTTTGGAGGGAGGAGCTGTGGGAGGGAGGGGGTTTGTTAGGGATCATCTGTTAATAGAGGAGGGGAGAGGAGAGGGTACCTCTGGTTTTGGCCATTGTGAGCAGCTTTCAGGGTGTGCGTCTTCTGTGTGTATTTGTTTGTCTTCCACTGCTTTTGTTTCTGTTGCTTTTCGCCTCTTGTGGTTGCTTTTCTTTACGGCGAAGTTGTTCTTAGATGGCTGGGAGTTTTTTTGGAAGGGAGAAAATCAGAAACCCCACGTTTTTTTGGTAATCGATAAGACGGAGGCGGGAGAGGAGTCGCGCTTGTGATGCGATTGGCGGACGGATGGCGGACACAATGTACATTAGGTACCAAAGTACATACGGTCTATCGCTTGAAGCCTCACAAGCCTCGTCACACAAAACCATCTAGGTAAACTACTTGTTGTGTTTTTCGACCATTTCGCCCTGGCCTGGTCCCTGGGTGCGCCCGAAACAGAACAGGTATTCTTCCACTCTGCCACGACCTACGAAGGACTCCTCGTCGACATACGTAAGGGTTTCTTCGACGACAAGGCGCCCGGCTAAAACTTTGCGGCCGCGCCGAACACTGCTGCACGTCCAGGTGGTAACAATGCCGCGATGTTCACCGATTTTTGTTTATTACGTAGCATCGAAGAAGCACGCAGCCTGAAACGATGCCACCGAGTTCAGGATGTGTAGGACTGGTCTCCCATCAATGTGCAGGATGTCAATGATAATCTCAAAATTAAACTCGGAGTCGCTGTTGAGTGCGAATTTGAACCTGCCTGGCGCCTTGCCGTGGAGTTGGCGTTGATGGCACTCGAGTGTTAATTTCTCAATGACATCCGGGTACGCTCCTTCGGACAGCCGTGCAATCGACGGGTGGCCATCTCACTCATCGATATGGACAAGATGGGAATCAAATTGGACAACCTGGAAAATACGTTCATCCAAGGCAAGAAGCGGGTTCCGATTGTAAGACGTTGGGGACATCCTTGGTGGACTCTGAAAGCAATCGAAGCTGCCGCGAGGCTGTCTAAACTCCTACATAGTGCCGGTGAAGGAGCGTACCTGGATGTCATTGAGAAATCAAGCACGCGAGTGTCATCAATGCCAACTCCACGGCAAGGCACCAGGCAGGTTCAAATTCGCACTCAACAGCGACCCGGAGTTAAATTTTGAGATTATCACTGACGTCCTGCACATTGATGGGAGACCAGTTCTACACGTCGTGGACTCGGCGACATCGTTCCAGGCTGCGCGCTTCTTCGATGCTAGTAAACAAAAAGCTAGTGACGTGCGGAATGCCCCCAGCGATTCTGGCACATATAAATTCACTTCAATTCAAAGGCATGGCCTTCCCGTGCGAGGGAGTCTGGGTATCAACTAAAAAGTACGTAAACTGTCGGAATCGCATAACACGGAATATCCTCGGCGTTTCATGTTAGGTGGGATCGCACGTGACGAGCTGCGATCCCTGGTCAGTGGTGACAGGATAAAGGGCTCGTCCCCTCGAGCCCCTTTCCTGTTCACTCTTAGATAGACGACAAGACAACAAGAGACCATAAGATACCAACGTGTGTACCGTTTTGACATATCGTGTGTTCGATGTTTTGCATGCATGCTTGCTTTCATTTGCTTTCCCTTGGCGAATCCAACATAAACCATCTGTAATTCCACTGTCCAGTCAAATCAAGCAGCCGCTCCAGTGCGCCAAGTCCACCCCTATGCAAGTGCATTCACAACACCCAAAAACGCCGAAATAAGCCAATCGTTTCACCCTGCCGCTCTGACCTCACAGCTGAAAAGTCAACACGGATATACTGCAGTAATGAAGGACGCTTATGTGAAAAGGATGTGTTGTCAGACTATTCAATGCCGAGCGTTTCGTTTCCTTGCAGATTGTAGCATGATCCTTCGACGCCTATCACGAGGAAACGGAGTATGTAATTAGTGGCAGTTTCTTCTTGCATTATGGATGGAAAATAGGAACAAAAGGATTCGCCTGGGGGTGGGTGGTTGGTTGTACTCACAGTATCCGGAATCGCATCTCGTGCCGCAGCGTCCGCAGTGGAAGGGACTGTCCTTGAGGTCCACGCAGGTAGTCCCGCATTGGGCATGGGGACCTGTTGAAATTATGAGTACATGCATACAACAAGACAGAGAGAGAGAAGGAAAAGGGACCAGGTGCAATGAAACCCCAGACTTACAAACACAGCGCCCCTTTCGGCACTCACTTCCAGGTCCGCAAGTCCGCCCGCAAGCACCGCAGTTCTTGGAATCATTTCCGCCGATATCAGCACAGACTGGATGATTATCAATACTGCACATGGCGGTCGTGTTGGTCTTGTTGCAGGTGCAGGAACACATGCCCTTCTGGGCTTGGTAAAAGAGTTCTTTGCCGCCGCGGCCGGAGAGGTACATGCCGTAGTACTTTGCTTGGAGGGTACAAGCCAAGAGGACCTTAATAAGGGGCGGAAGAAAGAAGGAAAAACGGAAAAAGTGATTAGCTAATGACAAGAGAGAAGAAAGACGGAAGCAGTATTTCGCAGCAAGACTATCCCGGGACTTTTATCTTGAAGAACACCGAAAGGGGTGGAAGGGGCAAAAAGAAGAATGAAAAAGTTGGAGGCGCGAAATGGGAGGGGAAAAGACTTACCACGATATCCCAGTGGGTTTTACCCCAGTGGTCGAAGCAGTATGACATGGCTTCACCAACGAAGAGATCATTGCACGACTCCCAGTCATACGACTCACACTGGTCATAGCAGCGCGACTGGGAAGCACAAGCGCTGGTGAAGTTGAACATTCCAGCCCTCCACAGATTCTTGGTGTTTCGGCAGATATTACCAAGATCGGGCTGCTGGTTATGGTGCAGACGAGGACTGAGGCCAGCAGGCGCACTAGGACACTTGGGCGCCGCGTTCGGCGGAGACGGGGCATGGTCACGATTTGGCGGGACATGGCGCATATTGTCTCCGCGGGCCTTTTCATTAACCGGGTGGTCCGCGGGCACGGCCTTGACGTGATTGTGGTCCGCATTCCCGTGGACGGCCTGGACGCGACTATCCGGGTATGGAAGGAAAGCCCACGAGTAGGGCTGGCCTTCGACTTCCAAGGTGATTTGGCCCTCGCAGTTGACGCGGAATATGGTGGTGAGGAGTTTGGCGTTGGGGCCGGGAGACGGGGCCGTGGTGGTGAGTGTGAATATGCCAGTGCGCTCCATGGCGACGAAGCGCGGTTTTTTGCCGGCAATGAGAAGGTCGTAAAGGCCGTCGGGGGCGTCCGAGTGCGAGGGTTTTTGCAGGTAGAAGACGTCAACCTTCATTTTCAACGGCTCGAGACTGCCGAGGGGGTCCGCCGCAGCGGGAGGGATCGGTGGTTGAGCAAGTAGCGCGATGTGATCGGTTTGGATCTTTCCCCAGGCGGCTTTCCATACAATGGGCACAAACCCTTCGTTGACCATCGTGAAGGTGGCCATTGGGCCTGTCACCGCGAGGCAGGGGCCGGGCTTCGATGTCGGAGACGGGACTGCAGTCTCCGGAACGGGGTCGTGGCCCTCGTCCACCAGCGATGGTAGCTCATACTGCGAGTAAGTGTGCGACTTGATGAATTCTTCCTCGTTGGCGTACCCGTCGTGCGGACGCACCCTCTTGGTTGCCACGTATGGAGGACTGTCCGTCATCATGGGCACGTATTCCGCCGCCGCCGTCGCCTCGATGCGCCGCACTTCTTCCGTGGGCTCCGCGTCGGGGCCTTTATCATAGAAGAAGGGTTTACGGAACGCGGGCTGAGAGTGAGGTTAGCTTGCTGAGAAGAGAGATAGAAGTGAACAGGATGGAGGGGCCGTTTTGTTTTCTAATACTTTTCTTCCAGTAAAGCAGGGAAAGGAGGGAAGCCGGCAGATAAGAACTTTGGAAGTATAAGCGCCCTCATCCTTTTTCACCACCGCCTTCCCTTTCATAAAAGCAAGCAAAAGAAAACTCACATAATCAGCTATGACGAATGTGCAGCCAGCGTCCCAATGCGACTCTTCCCAAGGTGCAGTCAGAAGAAGATTGTCCGCTACCCTCTGGCGCCACAGTCGACAAGTCCCTTTCAGCCCGAGAGAAAAAGACTCGCATCGAATGTCGTCGTGGCAGCGATGCCAACAGCCGGACCAACTGGCGTCTCTGACGGAAGGCCCATATTCCGCCAAGACGGCAAACCTGGGGCTGCCGCGTATGTTGCATAGGTGGCGGTTGGTATTACAGACTTTGTCGTAGAAAGTATGGATGTGGAACAAGGGGACGATAGGGTCGCTGCTGTTAGAAACGTAAGCCGGTGTTATAGAAGCATAGGTAGTTGGTGTATGCAGAAAACGAAATACACAAGCATGCACACCACACATGTGTGCAATTATATATTTCCATGCATGCCGGCCAAGGGAGAAGAAGACATGATACGTACTGATCATAGAGTTGGCAGGTTCTCAGCGACAGACCGAAGCTCGTGCATTGCACCGACGCAAGACACAACGCACCACACTGATTCACACTCAAAAGTCCGCTCTGGTTAAAGGAAGCATAACTTGGTATCAATCTGGCTCCTTTGAAGTCGCAAATCGGTTGCTTCTCATCGTACCAGGCTTCCAGAAGCGTCGCCCCGACCAGCAGTAGGCACAAGGTGCGGAACAAACGATACTGGGAGCCCATCGTGGTTTTCTTCGATCAGTGTGTGAGATATCTTTTCTGTGAAGTCTGTCGTCTTGCAAGAATTCTCCGAAGATGAATTTTCTGGGGGGTTTTTGTTTTTCGATTTTACCATCTCCTTCTGTTCATCCTACTACCCCCGTCGAGCTTTATATATGTACATGGCCATGGTGCCCCGGCAGGCCTTGTCCGTGTCTCTGCTGAGTGCTGAATGTGCCGGTGGCGCTTTTCACCGAAAAGACACTTGGAGTAAAAAAACTCTATACAGAAGCGCTCGACCAATGCGATGACTTCATCTTGCGATGGGCGTCCGTATGGGCTGCGCGGACGGGAAGCTAGTGTCGGATGTAGAGGAAGCTGTGTCACGTGGCGGGCGGACTAAGGACGAAACAAAGCATTAACTTTTGGGCCAAGAGAAGTTTAAGTTTTGCATATCACATGTTTTAGAAGGTGAAGGAGTGAAGTTAGAGCGACGTGGAGGTGCCTTGGTCTCTTGTCTCTTGAGAGTTGGAGTTGGATCACGATGAATGGTTCTTGGCGGGGATCCGCTACTATGCATGAGTCCCGTCCATTCGCTTATTCGGTGCCACAAAAGGTCCGTAGACGTCAAGAGCAAAATTTTCAACACCCCAAGAAGTATGTACAATCTACGGAGTACATACATACATACATATACGATTGCTGATCTCGGCGAATAGATTCGCGAACCGGGGTCGGAAAGTGCGGCGTGCAACCTCGACACGTCCTGCAAGGGCCAGATAACAGGGGCGCTGCGCGCATGAGTTTGACCTTGGCGCATTACCTAGGGCCAAATCCTTGCCTGCACTCTGTGCTGTAACATACGGACAATGCTCAGTTGACGGCGTTGTACAAAGTCGCTTCACCTCAGACCTGCATCACCCCATGGTTCCCGAATCCCGCGGGTGGGTGATAGATATAAGAGAGCCATGGCGATGCTTCTGCAGGATGCTCGACTTGAGAGCTACGCAAAATCTCACTCTTTCACCTCGTGGTCAACAATGAGCCTCAAGTCCGTCCTGACCACCGTCGTGGCCGGGTCGCAGTACCTCATCCATCCGCAAGTCGTGGTATGTATACATCTCCGTAGCTCCTAGATCAACTCATCAAGGATCCCAGCTCCGCCCCTCCCGCTTCCCGAGTCCCTTTTCCCGCCCCTTCGCTCCGCCTGGGGCCACCTATTCTCCGTAGGCAGGCTGAAGAAGACTCGGACCAACTGACGCGTCGATTCACGAATCACAGGGCATGATCCAGCAAACCATCAATCCCGACGCCATTATCCCCGTAACCGTCCTGGAACCAAGTCAGTTGTATTTTCAGCTCGAAGGCACGCTGAGCCTGTTTGACTTCTATGACGATGTCTTCAATCCCGAGTTTGGACGCATAATCGTCGAGAAGTTTGATGGCAATTCTTCATCACCAGTCAGGTCGTCCATGCAGAGTGGCGGCAAGTCCGTCCTGCATCTGCGCAATGACATGAAGACGGTCGGCGCGTCGAAGCGTTCTGTATCGGATCTGCCTGCCGGGCCGTACATCCTACATGGTTCCAATATTCATCAGGCATGGAGGATTTACAATGATACTCTGAATGCGTTTACCGTGGGCGTGTATCCGGACGATGTGGATGACTCCGACGTGTACTGAAACCCCCTTTCTTTTCCAGCGCCTTATGAATGGATGGAATCCTCTGATAGGCACAGCTTGGATGACTGACTAACGGACGTGTAGCTTCAACACACTGCAGCTGCCAGGCGATAATGTGAGCGGTAACGCGCTGATCCCTGTGCCATCGAAATTATATAACACGGTGCCGCCTGCAAGTGCACCACTCAGGGGCTTCCGATTCACCGTGCCAGACTCTATGCCCTTGAAAGGCGTGCCTACATCCATGTCCAGCGCTTCTTGGAATGAGTTGCATAATGACACAGCGGACAGCACCGCCGCGTTCGCCAAGCGGCTCATGGACCTCGGCGCTGTCATTGTGGGAAAGACCAAGTCCTCGCAGTTTGGCTCCGGCAGAGAATGGACAGACATAGCGGCTCCCAAGAACCCACGAGAAGATGGGAGTCAGGATGGCGCTGGGGGGTCGACAGGTGCGGGCAGCGTCTTGGCCGGATACGACTGGCTGAGAGCTTCTACCGGTATTGACGGTGCGTACTGGCGAAACTTCTCCACGTGTAGTCATGACTCTTGGAACTCATTTTTTTTTTTTTAGCTATCGGTCAAACACTTGAAACTGCGGCGGCTCAGGGTCTTTTTGCGCTCCGCACATCGCCCGGGCGACTACCGTTTGATGGTCTACAAAGCAGTCTCCCGTAAGTGTTCGCGTTGGCCTCTTCTGGTGAAGGAGAAATGAGGCAAGGGACAAGACAACGATAACATCTCGTCATGGTGTCTGGTGTCTCTAACATTGCGCAGTATCTCGAACACCATGAGTATTTTCGGCACCGATCTCCGTCAGCTTTTCCGCGACTCCACGGCCATTGTGCACCAGTCTCTTTACAGCCCCCCCATCACCTTCCCCAAACGTCTCATCTCAGTGACGGGTCTGGACGGTGCACACAACGGCCGGGAAGGCAGGCAGAGGCACTTTCTCCGCGCTGTGGAGGCGTTTCTCGGCGTCCAAGCAAAACAGGTCAGTCTTGAAAGACTGTGGAGATCCAAGCCGCCCACCGAGGCTAAAGGGCGATCTCTGCAAAATTACATGAGAAAGGTATGTTTGCTTTGCTACTATCTTTAGGCAGAGGAACTCTCGTCGCTGACATTAGTTAGGCTCCCTTTTTCTCATTTTGCTACGAGTTCTACCATCAATATGACGTTTTTCGGAGAGAGTACAGGGTCGCTTTTGGAAGACAGCCGGCTGTAGAGCCTACGGTCTCGCATCAATGGTTCGTGACTGTAGCTTTTTTGTCCAATACTTGGTCACCCAAAGACTGACAGGTCGAGATTAGGAACGTGGGCAAGAACGTCAGCGAGGGAGAGTATGAAGACTACCAGGAGCGCATAGCCGTCTTTCGGGCGTGGTTCAGCAAAAACGTCATGCCGCTGGATGAGGCGGGCGATGCGGTGCTTCTTTTACCTTATACAACTCGTGGACCGCGGTATACTGCTCCGTATGTGCGCTCTTGTGTGAAAAGCGAAAACACGTTGGATATGCCTTTGCTAACACGAGCCTTTGTTGACACGAGTATTAGTGAGCCGAAAACCGTGACCGGCGTCACAACTGAGCTGCTTGGTCCCCTTCTCGGAGCGCCGCAGGTGATAGCACCATGTGAGTTCTGTAGCACAGCCTCTACGGCGCATCCCATGTCTTTTCTTTCCTCTTCTCTTCTTTTGGGGTTCTTCATCTTCTCCTACATTTGGCGAGCCCTCCCTCCCTTATGGCAGCCAAAGCTCACACCATATAGTTGCACAATACCCGTACATATCCAACATCAGCCACCAGCTAGAATACCACGCCATCCATGCTACTCTCATCGGCGCCAACGGCAGTGACACCATGCTCGTTAAGCTATTGCAGGCGACGTTTGAGCAGGCGCAGTGGCGCACAAAACTTGACAAAGGGCGGTTCGTGTTTCCGCCCAGCCGGCGTGCCAAAAATTGAGGATCATAAGCAAGGCAAATTGGCAGATTGGCGCTCGGCAGGCATAGGGACGTACATAAGCAGGAAGCATTGCTACGGAACGGGGCAAGCTGTAGTATACGGCCTATGCATAGAGCACCACGTTATCTGTGTCCTGCCACTCAGGAGTCAGCCTCTCTCAATAAAGATGAGACTCGAACTGACATCTCTTACCATGACCAAGTTGCCACATGCACAATGAGACACGACTTGATCGGACCGCCGTTTCGTCCATGCCGCATTGTTTCGCCCTGGAGATCCATCTCGCCCAGTTAGCATGTGTGTCAGCCAAGCCCATGTAATGCTGCCACTCTGAACCCGTCCATCCAATGCTGTCACTTTAAGTCCGTTCATCCAATCAGTGCGTCGTCAGCGACGCTCACGCAATCCCGTCCGCAGATCCTTACCATCCTGGATTCGATTTCTCCAGTCCATTTTCAAAACCCCGACCTGTTCAATAGTACATGGAATTCAATACAACCGACATACAGAAGAAGGAAGGTCGTCTGACTGGCCGCGGGGAAGATTGTGCTTCCCCTCTTCAAGGGGGCTGTTCGGAGTTCCGGACGTTAAGGCCTTACGAGGCGGATCGGCGAGGCTGACCGTCGACTCATAGAAGCCCGACTAAGGTCGTGTTTTCCTTTTCCGGAACATTATGATGCAGAAGTGACATAGGGATGGGTTGGGTAAGTGGTGATATAAAGAGGGGAAGTTGCTCTTCCATTTGGTTTTTGGGGTACCCCGTAACCCCGACTCTCACTCTTTGCATTATCTTCATCACTCTTCTCCAATCCAAATATCGAGAATTCTTCTTCATCTGCCATACCTCCAACATCATCTTGGACCACAGACACGAAGACAAAAACTGAAACACCTTGACGCTGATACAGTAAGCACAGGACCGTGCCGCAAGAACTACAACAAAACATAACCCCCTTTCTAAACTCTTACCACCTCCCAAAGACTCAAACCGTAAACGCAATGTCTGAATCAACCCCCCAACCCTGGGCACCCAAATGCATAATCTTCGAGCTGGGCCTTCTAGTCAACAACCCCAAAGACAATCCCGCACCGCCCGCCGCCGCCACCGCCGCCGATGATAACGACGAAAACAAAGATCCCGCGAAGAAGTCGGAGGCCCCTCCAGATACTACAGATGACGGCCCCAGCACCGTCCCCGTCCCCGTCCCCGGTGCAGACCTCGACGACGGCAACATCGTACGAGGCTGGGCCGGCGTCCAAGGCATCCCCACCCCAAGCCCCTCCGCGCAAGGCCTCCTCCAGCGCGTCCAACAAAAAGGCATCCGGGTCGGTCTCGTGAGGAACCATTCGGAGGTGGAAACCGTGGTAGACGCCTTGGGTGTGTCCCCGTCGCTGATTCTCTTCGTGGGGTCCGCGACGCTGGGGAGTTTACCGGCGGCGCCTGTCGTGCGTGGGGAGACGATGAGGGCTGCTTGGGTTCGTCCGCAGGCTGCAAAGAGGGTGGCTGTTCCTTTAGGTCGGGGGAGTACTCTGTGGGGGGTGTTGGGGGCGGTGGAGGATGCGATTAAGCGGTATTTGTAAATTGTGAGGGGAGACTTTGATAAATTGATGGCAGAGTTTCTTGGTCTTGGATCGCTACAGTGGCTGGGTTTCTGAAAGCTGGGGCCTGGGGGTGCTTTTGAGCTTGGTGTGCGTCGCGGAGTATGAAGATTGTATTGGGGTTCTTGTCTCGCTTTACTTTTGTGAGGTAGTCGAAGTCTCGAAACTTGAAGGAAAGTCGACTATATGGACAATGTTGCATCGAGTTGCGTGGATGGTTGAGCATGTGCACAGTGCGCCTGTAGGTCCCGTGTGAGAGGTACCTACTTAATGATCACTTTAACACTTAATCCTTGGATCTGTTTCTGCATTTGACATCTCGTGACACGAGAGCTTGAATTTATGTTAGGCGTGACCGTTGCACACCTGCTCATCTATGTTGAGTCGTTTATAGATCAGACTCGAATTGGCGTCTCTTATCATGACAACGACGCCACTCTGGGATTCGGAATGAGACAACTCATCTTATAGATGCAGAGTTGTACGTCACTGAAGACCGAACCCGCCCAGCTAGCATGTTGCGTCAGCCAAGCCCATATAATGCAACGCTTATGCAATGCTATCCGCAGATCCTTGCGTCCCGCTGTCGATGGCTCCAATCCAACCTTTATCACACTCGACCTGTCAATAAATATAGAACTCAATGCGCACGACGTATGTATAGAAGAAGGTATGCCAACAGCTGGACAGAGAGGTCGGCCGACTGGCCGACTGTAAAATTACACCCATAAGAGGCGAGTAGCATCATCTTCCCCTCTCCCAGACGGGGCTGTTCCGGGCGTTTGAGCACTGCGAGACAGACCAGCGAGGCTGACCATTGAGTCAGAGATGGCCGACTAAGGCTGTTTTTTCCATTTCGGGAACATGATGATGTGGAAGTGACATCTTGGTGGGTTGGGTGAGGGACGACATAAAGAGGAAGTTGCGTTAACCATTCGGACCTCGATTCATGGATTTCTCTTCACTCGTGCATCATCTGTATCGCTATCCGTATCGATCGATATATCGAGCCGTCGTCATTTGCCAAACTTGAGGCATCGTTAGGGTTAGCAGAAAAGACTGAGACTGAGACACCTTGAGGTCTGGACTGCTGGATCAGTTACACAAGACGGCCGCAAATATTAATAACTACGACAACAACCCCTTTTATACTGTACCTGCGATCGCCCCCCCTCGAAAAAAAAAGTCCTTTCTACAAGGGGCAATGTCTGGACCAACTTCCCACCCCTGGGCACCGAAATGCATAGTCTTCCAACTCAGCCTCCTCGTCGACCCAAACGACAGATCCGTACCGTCCACCACCGGCAACAACAAAAGTAGCAGCAGCAGCAATAGCAGCAATAGCAACAGCAACAGCAACAACAAGGCCCCAACCAAAAAATTCCTCCAAAATGCAAAAGACAACGACCCCGTCCCCGTCCCCGGCCCCAGCACCACTCCCGCACCTTCACTCCCCATCTCCAACTCCAACAACAAAGACAATATCACACGAGGCTGGTCCAGCGCCGTCCAAAACGTCCCCAACCCAAGCCCCTCCGCCCAAGCCCTCCTCCAGCGCGTCCAAAAGAAAGAAATCCGCGTCGGAATCGTGCGGGACCAGTCCGAGGTGCAAAACGTGGTTCAGGCGATAGGAGTCATCCCATGGCTGGTACTCTTCGTAGGAGCGGCGCCGGCGTACCAGCGTCCGCCTCCGGGGCCTCTTAAACGCAAGGATACGATGCGGACGCTTTGGCTGCCTCCTGTGGTGTGGGAGGGGGGGCGGCGTAGCGGTGCGGTGAGGTTGGTGGAGGATGCGATTAAGCAGTATTTGTGAGCTGTGAGCTGTGAGCTGTGAGAAATGAGAAGTGAGAAGTTAGGGGGGACTTGGGGCTCGCGGGATGGAGAGTTGGAGAGTCAGAGAGTCTAGAGTCGAGACTGAGAGAGGTTCTTGCTCTTTGAGGTTGCGGTTTGCCTGCTGGGTGCTGTCATGCTGTAGTTGAGAAAATTTGGGAGCGAGTTTGGATCCCTGAGTATGCGACGATACGTGTGGCGAGCGTCGAGCGTCGAGCGTCGAGCTGAGTGGGGGTTTGCTTTGCATTTGGGTAGGTACTTGTCTTTCTTTGCTTTTGTAAAGGAGACTGAACTGGACGATAATGATATGTATGGAAAAGGTTGTATCGATTTGGGTTGATGGTCAGACACGTGCGCCTGCAGGTTCGCGTATGAGATATAGGCTCTATGTCCTTGGATCCGTCTCTGCATGTGTGTCATAGCTGTAAGCCATGAACTCTTCTAATAATATATGCTGAGTGAATAAAGATCAAACTCAAGCTGACATATTTTACCATGATAAAGTTACCATCCTGGCGATGAGACGCAACTCATCGGATCCCCGGTCTTATTCATGCAGAATTGTACATTATTGAAGATGCAACTCGTCCTACCAGCAAATCAGTGAAGCTGCAAGAACAGGCAACGCTGTCACTTTGAGTTCGCCCAATGATTCAGTCTATCGTCAGCGACGCTCATGCCATCTGCAGATCCGTGCGTTCTAGTGTTCATTTCTCCCATCTAACCTCAAACTCGTCAGTCTGTCTGTCAATAGACACAGGAGTCAGTCCGACCGGTAAACGTATAAAAGAAGCAATTTCATACAGCTGGAAAGGGGGAATAGGGATCCGAGGGCATGGTCGTGTAATTGAGGGCCTCGCGATGGGTCTCGAAGATGTCTAACAGGAAATGCGTACCAATATGCTTCCCTTCTTCAGACGGGGCTGTTCCGAGTGTTGGGGCACTGCGAAGCGACCTGTAAACCAGAGAAGGCCAACTGGATTGTGTTTCCAATTTCTGCAACATGGTGATGTGGAAGTGACATCGGAGTGAGTTGTATAACGCTTCAACGTTTCCAGGCGCAGTACAAAGGAGAGGGAGAGTCGCGCTTCCATTTAGTTCTCGGGAATTCCCTCACTTTTGCGTTTGTCTTTTTTCCCCACCATTCAAATCAATGTACCGAAGTGTTTTTTTTTTTTCATATTCGTCACTGAGACACTTTGGCGCAGAATCAGTACATCAGTTAAACCACCGTACACACAAGACGGGGCTACACACCTCCCAACAACCCCCTTCCCTTTTATACTGTACCACTCCCCCACAAACTCCAGAGTCCAGTTCTCAACCAAAATCCAAACGATGTTCAGACCAACATACATCCCCTGGGTCCCCAAATGCATAATCTTCGATCTCGGCCTCCTAAATGACCCCAAAGGCACGCTCGCACCCGCACCCGCACCCGCACCGCACATCCACAACAACAATACGTCCACCAAGAATGACAGCTCCAGCACTGGCCTCCTCAACGACGAACTCAAAATCGTACGAGGCTGCTCCGGCATCCAAAATATCCCCAACCTCAGTTCCTCCGCTCGAGTCCTCCTCGGGCGCGTCTACGAGAAAGGCATCCGGATCGGTCTCGTGCGGAATCCCCTGGAGGCGCAGGACGTGGTGCGCCTGATGGGTGTGCCACCGCGGATGGCGCTCTTTGTTGCCGCGTCAGCCGCGCACGGGATTATTCCTGCGGGACATATCCTGTACAAGGATTCGATGCGGGTTATGTGGATTCGTCCGGACGCTGCGGAGATCGTGGCTCTGCCTCAGGGTCGGGAGGGTTTGGTGGGAGTGGTGGAGGTGTCGATTGCGCATTATTTGTGAGGGAGGCTCTCCGTCGATGCAGGTTCTTTAGTTTTTGCTCCTGACGCCTGCTGCAGTAGGTGGTTTTCTGGAGGGGTTGGTTTGCTTGGTATTCGTGCGAATTTGAGGTTTTGAGTTTGGGTCGCTGTCTCGTTTTGCTGATGTAAAGTAGAATAAACTGAGCTGATTTGGCAAAGCTGTATCGAGTTGCGTTGATGGCCTGGAGTATGCGCCTGTACGTTCCGTATGAAATATACTCATTGTTCTTGGATCCGTCTCTGAGTAGCTGGGGGCGCGACAGCTTGAAATGATGCATGGCGTAGCCCCTTACAATGCCTTTGCCTTCGATATGGTACACTACATGTCGTACATCTCTGTGCTCTACTTGGTTGCTTAGTACTTATATCTCACATCTTACATTTTGCATCATGCACGTCGTATCCCTGCTAAGCTCCTCCTTCGCCCACCACCGTGTCTGGACTTGTCTTTACTTTCTTCCGCACAAGCGCCGCCCCCAACACATTCACACGCCCTTCTTCTTTGCTCTTCTTGACATCCTCTCTATCAGGCGACATCTTTGCCCTCTTCCGCTTCACCAGCCCGCCCACGTCGTTGACTTTGATCATTTCCGCGGCACTAGAGCAAGAAGCGCCATCACGCTCGTGCGTCTCCTCCCTTTGGCCCGTCACAAGGCAGCCCCAGTCGCCGTTGCCAAGCCCGCCTTCCTTGATCCACCGCTCTGTACTGCTGACAGCTTTGTCGAGAGTGGAAAAGTCGCTATGTAGCATGAGCTCCGTGATGCGCTTGTAGGCGCGTTCGTTGAGGATACGGCCTCCGCGACCAGCCGGTGGCCAGTAGTAGTGGCGAGTTTTGGTCGGGATATCGATATCGTGGTTGCGCTGTTGCGTCTTGGGTGTGAGCTGTCGCCGCATGACGCCCCCTTTCAGCTTTTTGAACCTTTGGATCTTGAGCTTTGGATTCGCCCTGGCTTTTGCAATTGCTTTTGCTATTGACTTCAGACGACGTGCCTGAGGCACTACTTTGGCGGGAGTCGGTAAAGCGCCTGTATTTGAGGGGCTCGGCAGGTCGTTGTTGGTGGGCGTGACAGCAACTGCGGCGGTCTCAAGTGCCTCATCTTCGAGAACCACCCATATGAAGCCCGTCATTCTCCCACTGGAGCATTCCTGTCGATAGGCCATCATCTCCCAGAAAATGTCCAGCGTCTTGATGTTCTTCCAGTTGCCAGTGGTGCGCCGCAGGGCTCCCGATCCGGTCTCCTCATCCAGCTCATCCCGGAAGCGACACTTTGGATCATCAGGGAAGCGGGGAATCAAGCACCGCGGCGGTACCCAGTCGAATTCGCGGTAGTAGCGGGAGATGCGCTCCAGCGGATGAGCCACGGTCCACGATGACGACGACGAAAAGGATGGGCCACGGTGAGGGATGAACACGCGGGTCTCGTGTGCGTCCAGGCCTGGCACGAGCAAGTATCCTTGCCCATTTTGTTTCTGTGTCGGAGCAGCATCCTTCTCCAAGAGAGGAGGAGGCGGTGGCGATTTTATCAGCGGATCCAGCACCCTGCACCACCACTTTATAAGCCCGCGATCATCGAGGATGTGCTTCCCGCCGTGGTCGACGCTCCCGGGGAAAAGATACTGGCCCTGCGAGCGCGCAAATAGGCTGATGACGAACTGGATACCGGCTCGTCGGCGGTGTTCGACGAGGTGCTCGATGAAGGCGGCGCATACGTCGCGGACGGGACTTGCCGAGCCGTGCCGTGGCAGGCCCAGGAGCGGGAGGTAACCCGTCGAGTCAGCCTTGGACACGAATAAGGTGGTGCTATGGGCGGTTGTGTAGAGAAATATCTCTAGACCCAGGACGAGAACCTCTCTTTTGGGCGGAGCTTGCTGCGATTCAGCAGCAGGGGTGGAATTGATGTCTTCGGGAGCCGGCTGCTGTTGCTGTTCCTTGGACGGCAGAAAAATCGACAGTACAAAGAAGTGTTTCTCGCAGTATGTTCGATCGGGTAGCTCGTTGGGGGGCGGCGAGAAGAGCGCTTCGGTCTTTTGTGGCGGCGTGGAGAGGTGATATATGCCAAAAGAGTGGTCTTTCGGGAGGACAGAGCAGAGGCGATCGGCGAGAGATGGGGGCGTGACAGTTGGGAGGAGCGGTGATGCTGGCGCTGATGTTGCTGGTGGTGATGAAGAGGGCATGTTGTGATGGAGAAGGCAAGGTTCAAGGGGCGAGGCTGATGAAGCTGGCCGGGCGAAAGTGACGTGATGGATCCGAGAAGGGCGTGAATCGCGTTGGCAATGGGACATGAATGAAGCTGTAGATACCTACAGCAGATGTGATTGTTTGCGATCAGCTGGTGGCCACTCGCGAGTCGCGGCCCTCCTGCAGCGGCAGCTGGCAAGCAGTTGTGCATTGGTGGAGCTCTTTCAGCAGCCAGTGGCCACCAGTCACGACTCACTGGCGACCGCTGTAGGCTGCAACAACCGGACGGACAACCAGCCGCGTGGGGTCCGTGTACTGCGGGGAATCTTGCTCGGAATCCGGATGGTGTCGCAGCAGGATGGAGAAGATGACGAGAAGAGCGGCATCGCGCAGCAAGCAAGATTCCTTGTTTCATCCGAAATCCAACGGAAGATTTTCGTCCAACTTTCAACTAGAGTCCAAGTCAGCCGATGCGTTGCAACGTGCCGGTAAGGCAAGGCAGCTAGCTGTACAGTCTTAACGCCTCAGAGGACATTGACTCGGTGTCGTACGTGACCATCAAAGCATGTTATCCGTCCAAATCGGCGCTGTCTTACGAGTGTCGTGATTCTCACCAAGAAAGATAGGTCGTAGATGACAGCGGACGTGGCCGTTATCCTTGACGTGGTTGCGCGTTTTGAGTCTTGTCGCGAATACATATGTCGCTTGTACGATGCCATCATATCTACGTGATAACAGCTGTGCGGGAAGAGGCTTCTGAAAGGGCAACAAACGGGTCGCACAGTGAAAAGCTGGAATAAGAGCCCCTTTCTCGATGATCTTCAAGTACTTCGTGTTCCCATATTGCCAGCTACCTAGGCATTATCGTGACTTGTGAGTTGCAACGAATCATTTTATGCAGGCCGCTGCAGGGTAGTCAAGCATATTGCACTCCAGCGGGGTCTCAATGTAGTGGCGCGAGACGGCCTGGGCAGTTCGAGACCGGCAAAAAAGTAATAGGAGTTATGTAATAAAGTTACTTATATAAAGGCGTTTGTGCGCCGTGTAGTGACAAATATGTTTGTGCGTTACTTTGCGTGGCGTTTTCCTCACATGGTAGGATCGGGGTTCTCCACCTGACAGGCGGGCTCGGGCCAGCTTTCCACCATTCAGCCAATGGCTGCCCTGATTGATTGAGTTCCGAGCCCCACAAATAATTTTCCAAGTCCCCTTCTTTTTTTCGAAATACATATCGCGAAAAAAGGGTTCAAGCGTCACGAGATCCTGATTCTGTTGTGTTGTATCGAAACAACGGTCTCGTCGCTTTTTTGTGGCCTGTCGCTGTACTTTTTGCAGGAAGTCTAGCAGCTTGGATATAAGGTGTGCAATCCTCCGACTTCCGAGATTCTTCATACGCGAACGGTCGTGCGCCGGCGGCCCCCTCGAGTGGACGAACCCCTCCCTCGATGGCCTCGCGAGAGAGGAAAGCCCTCGGGCTGGTGACTCACTGCATCGCCCACTTTCTCATCTCGCGTCCATCATATTTGTGCCCACTGTTTGATCTGTTCACATGCTGATTTGCCGGAGAATTATTGTCACAGGAAAAATGGGCATGGAAAGCACAACCCCGCAGGCGACCTCGGCTGCGCTCTCCGAAGGCAGACGCATCTACTTGGGTCAGTACCGTCCTCTTCTTCGATTGACGAGCGAATTTCAATGTAGCCTACAATTTTACGAGATTTCGTACTCGCTTCTAGTGGTATACTGGGCCTACCAACCGGAACTGACGCCCTTCGTTCTTCATAGGTAACCTCCTGTACACCGCAGAAGCCCACGACATTGAAGAGGCTATCCGAGCAAGCGGTTTCGAGGACTTTGAAGCTGTTCACATCACGGTAGACGCTACTTCGGGACGAAACCCAGGATACTGCTTCGTCGACTTTGCCACCCGAGAAAGCGCCGACCGCGCCCTGGAGTCCCTAGAGATCTCCATCGGAGACCGACCCCTCAAAGTCGGGCCTTGTAAGCCCAAGAATCTTCGCACCAGCACTGCCCGCTGGGGCAGCGACAACCGCACCCCTTCTTCACCGCGCTGGGGATCCGAGGAGGGTGCTGGCGCCCGATATGTCAATGGGCGTGGGCAAGGAGAGCGCGCGTCACCGCCGTCCAACTACGTAGATGAGGCTGTCGCCGAGGAGTATAGCAAGCGTGTTTACGTCGGTGGTTTGGCTCCGTCGGTAGACCAGGCTCTCGATAATGTCGAGATGACGGAGATTTTTACCGGCTTTACCCCGTACGTGTTCTATTTCCATCAACATTCCCTCCGCTATCGCCCAAACTAACCGTCATCTCTCAGTGTTAAGTTTAGCAACCGCATCAAGCCCCACGAGAGCGCCAGTGCTGTACCCGGTAACCACCACTACTGCTTCGTCGACTTCAGAACCAAAGAGGAGGCGCAGTCTGCCATTGACACCCTCAATGGCAAGGCCATCGAGTCGGGACCCCTCAGGGTCTCTGCGGCGAGACCGCCCCCTAACAAGCAACGTGATCAGCGAGCGTCCCCCTATAACAACACCACCACCAACAACAACAACAACAACAACAACAACAACAACAACAACAACAACAACAGATTCGGAGACCGTGCGCGTCGTTCGCCTCGCGATCAAGATGGTCCTCAGCAGAGTGAGGCTTTGCCGCCTGGAAGCAGAAGCATGGCAGCTGGTAACTGGCGTCGCAAGGATAATTAAAAAATGGGATGAAGACAGGTTTGGGGGCCCAAGACTGATAAAGAAAAGGATATACATACATCAAAAGAGTTTTCCGCTACACGCTGTTCTTCCCCGGACTTTTGGTCTGGGATGACGAATTATGATTGACGAACGACTGGCTCGTAGCATCATATTTGTTTGTTGGCTTTAGCTTTTTGCTTAGATGACGTTTCTGGAGTATTCTGGGGGCTCCGTCCGATATATGCTACCCTAGGGCGGGCAGTACGATTCAAGAAAAAAGATGTATGTACATCAAGAGAGTTTTTCGCTGCTTGCTTTTCTTCTTTTAGACTTATGGTGTGGGATGATGAACGATGATTGACGAATAATCGGCTCGTATCGTTTTTTATTTGGATATCATATGTACTTGTTTGTTTGTTGGCTTCAAAGTTTAGTCTTTTTGCTTAGATGACGTTTCTGGAGTATTCTTGACGGCTACGGCCGTCGTCCGATAGTCTGATCAGTGACAGATGACCCTGTGGTAGGCAGTGTACTACGATCTTCTGATACTACCAGCTCGCCTTGTGTCTTTTCACATCTATCGCCTGTTTTGGTGCAGCGCTACTAAATTAGACGTACATATGTATAATTATACATCTAGCGTTCGATTCGCTTGAAGTCGCTTACCTACCTATGTATACATACCTACATGTCTCGGCATGGGGCAGCAGCGGGGTGTCATCCCGATACATAGTAGCTCGGCATTTGCTGTCTCAGAGCCATCCATGCATACTCTTTGACTTTCTGTTCCCCAGCTCCCCAGCTCCCCAGCTCCCCAGCTCCCCAGCTCCCCAGTACCCCAGTACCCCAGTACCCCAGTACCCCCAGGCCCCTGTTCTCGATCCCGCGTTCGCTTTCTTTTCGGCAATGGGCGAGACAATATCAACGGGCGTCGGGGGCTGAAGATGATCAACACACACAACGTCACGATTTTGGCGCACCCAATCATCAATTATTCAATGACAGGAAACACAGGTGACGGGCCAGGTTCATGGAAATGTGGGGCGGGACGGGGACGCGGCAATCTCGAGAAGTTGACCCAAGTGGCGTGAAGTCGTCATGCAAAGAAACGTGTGAAGAAAGAACAAGAAAGGGGTTGCAAAGAATCGTGATCGTGCTACGTAGTACAACCTACCTACGTGGCGTTTTTGCGGCGTGGCTGTGGTTACAGTCGGGTTCGGCAACGCGGGCGCGGGAGGCACTGAGATAAGACCATTGCCGACTCAGGCAAAGTACACAGATCTCTCCGAAGGAATGGTTCTGCCAATGAGCGTCCGTGAGCGGTGCGGTGCTTGTTTAGTGTAGCACGTCATTTTCAATGCGCTTCGTCTTGTGTAAGGAAAAAGGGGGCCGCCTTTCGGAGGGAAAAAAGGGGGAAGCTTCGTGATGAGAAGGGAAACGCCAAATCTACTAATGCAACAGACGGGCAAGCTACGATGGTGAAGTTGAGATACAACTACGTTTTGTTGCTTGTCTTCTTTGGGCTGTCTAAGGTCCCTTTCTTTCCTTCCTCGATCCCCTGTCTTCAATGCTTGTCTTCTTTTTACTTGTTTCATCTCCAAACAGAGAGTGGGGCTTGGGGCGGACGAGAAGACCCCTGTTCTTGATGAGAAACTTTGAACATGGGCTCTGTTTACGGTTGGTAAAAGCATCTGTTTCTCTCGCGGTGCGCATCTTGTCCGCTTAGAGTACAATTGTCAATGTGTACTCCGTACATAGGTACAATCATACATACATATATACATACTCTGCGTGTACTCCGTATTAATAGTGTAAAATCCCTACCTTGTCTGCGAATCCGGGGATCGTTGAGGGGCGGTTCTGGTCGCGTTGCTGATATGTAGAGGTATGTATGTAGGTATGTATGTACTCCGTACACACAAAAAGAAGTGAGCTTAGCTTGCCATGGGGTCCTGGGTGTAAACACTCAACCGCCTGTCATGTCAACCTCTTGTTATTGTAAGGCTTGCATGCATTCATCTCTCGTAAGGTTTTTTTTTCATCCCCTTTCCGGCTACATACATATACATACATACATGCACACCGGTCGTTGGAGTTGTCCAGGATGTCGGCCGCGCGGGGTGATTCCCTGTGCTCTCCCGAGTCCCCGGCGCGAATGGAGGGGGGATTTGGGGTTGGGTTTGGGGTTGATTGTCGAGAATTTCCCCAGGTGAACCGTGAACATGAAATCATCAGTACAGTGATCACTGATCGGATCACCGCAAATGAGTTATCGACCCAGGTGAGCCGATTTTAGGCGACCGAAAACAAGACCACGACGCGCTGGCGCGAGTCCAAGGGGGCAGACTCCTGAATACATACTTATAAAGTTATAATTGAAGGCTTGCCAAAGGAGATGAATGAAGCACGCAGCAATACGTTGGATCAGGCAAATTGCGCGTCTGAAGACCCCTAGATATATCTGAAACGGGGAGGAATATCTGTGCCTGGCCTTAGTCTGGCCCTAGGGCCCTCTCCTTACCATCCCGGGCATCCCCCCTTGCGCCGCTAGTTAGCGCTGATGGCCAGTTTCATCGCCGCCCTACAGATTAGCCGGTGGCACATAGTGAGCTCTGATGGGGCAAAGAGCACCTGGACTGGGTCTTGAGTCATTTGAATAAAAGAAAACACAACAAGAGATGCTGCAATGCTTATGCAAAAAGGTCCCGGATTATGAAGGTTGATTGTTTCGAATTAACGAATAGAGATGACGACCTGCCGAAACGAGAGGCCGACGCAATAATGAGGAGATGGGAGACACGGACACGATGCGGGAGCGATCGGGGCCGTTTGTACAGAGTAGGTGGTAATGAATCATGAGTGAGTGAGCGAGTGGATGAGTGAGCACGGAGTAGTTGTCTCATACAATTTACAAATGAGTGCTGAGTGCATGCATGGAACGTCATGGCAGGATGCGTGCATGAACATTGAGGAGGTTGTCACGATCTGTCGCAGCATGCACAGCGGGGGAATGATGACGCTTGGGAAGGCATGTCGCAGATGGGATGTCACTGTCACTGATGGATTCGATCGCCGATGTCACTGATGGATTGCGCCTACCGATGAACAAAGGGCAGCGCTTGCGCATAAACGTAGCAGTCCTCTCTTCCTCTGGGCTCGCCGGCGCTCATGATCGGCCAATTCCCTCTGCGAGCCTTTGGCGAAGACTTTTTGCGAAACAGATTCCCATCTATGATCTACACCCATGCAGATTTTCGTCTCCTCAGCGAGAAAAGGAGACAAAAAGGAGCAAGCGGGAAGGGGCAAGGGGGAAGCGAGGAAGAATACACCGAACGATTCATGCGTCTGGCCTCGTCTTGTCCAGGGTTGTCAACTTGTCATACACGATACCTATGTTAATGTAACATATTCCGTATGCAGCATGCGTATGTAAAGGGCCAGAAGACGAGACCAAAAGTAAATACCAGGCTCTGTGAGGTATAACTTACAAGTTGGGCGGGCTGTCTCTTGAGTTTGTTTCATAACGGTGTTAACTTAAGGCATGGATGACATACACGACAGAGTTGCACATATTAACGGGCGCGACAAGCAGCCGAAATTCCGAATCAGCCATGTACTCTGATTGGCCGATTCGCGGATTCGTCCGGGAATGCGGGAGCGCCCACAGGGCTGTGTGTAATTTCGTATAACATATGTACCATGTAGTCGATATCAATGGTCAAAGACTCAAAGGGCGCAAGATGACGGTTGGAATTTACCTACGGAGTAGAAGCGTGCCTAGCATCATGCATGGCAGCTGGTTGCTGAAAAGGGAAGCATCGCGGCATGGTGAGAGTCGAGACAAGTGTCGGCCGGCGTATCATTGTCTTTTGGCCGGCAACTCCTTCGCCTCCCTGGTGAGCCGGCACGTCGGGATCGGGGCCGAATGTTGGTTGGTGGAATTCGTGCATGGCAAGTAAGTCACGAGTTACAACAGACACAGAAAGTCCGACAAAGGAAGCGCACATGAAGTATGTACATAGATGTAAGTTTAAACAAAGAAAAAGAATAAGAATCAAGGTGAAAGTGCGTGGAGATTGCAACGTCATGACCTCGTACATACATATGTACATATCTACGGAGTATCAATGTTCGAAGCAAAAAGACTGCAGAGTACCTGTCGCAGCGGCAATCGCAGGTGTAACAGCAACATCAAGCAAGATCCAGAGCACGGATAGGTATGTTGGTAATTCTAAATCAATATTAATAGTAATATTTATATGGATATATAAGCAGATGAGCGTTTCATCCAGCTCTCGTGGTCGGCGGCAGGCGCGAGAAATCCCCGACAACAATCCATTAACCAATTTCAAGCTTCGAATGCTTGAAATCCCCCCGGAGCTTGGGTTTCCGGAACACGGCATGACACCGGATCGCAAGCCGAGAATCTGCTCCTGGTGGTGTGTCGCGACAAATCTGCGACAAGTTATGTGAACAAGATTGAAGACACCGGTATTTGCCGACAAGCCGAGGGTGGAGATGGACGGGGATGGCGGCGGGGATGGAGAATGGAGTCGCAGGCAAAGTAATTACCCAGCGGACGATGGCCCACGGGTCAAGTGAGACTTTAGCCTGGTGAGTACACACGGAGTACGTACTCCGTTGTGCGTGTCTCAAATTAAAGGATTTTGCCTGCGTTACTTTTCGCGTGGCCCTACGAAGCCCTGCGTGGGTTGCGATTGAGAAACGAGCCAGGGGCTGAAGCGCAAGAGACGCAGAGACAAGGAAGAGCGAGAGCTATCGCGATCCCATTTCATTTAAAGCAACCGTCTTTCGCCCGTCTCATTACTCGTTTTTCCTTTCCTCTGTAGTTATAACAATCGGCTGTGCCATTCTCTTCTCTTGCTTTTTCCAGACACAAACACTTCGCTTTCTTCACTTCACCACTTGAAACCTTCTTTTCCAACACAACATCGAGAAGCACTCTTTTATTCTCGGTTTTTGATCAACACCTCACTCTCATTTGTTATTATCTGAAAACTTACTTTTTTATTCGATTTATATTTTTTTGTCTCACGACAAAAACTCATCAACTACACACCATGTTGTACACATCCATCTTTGCTGCGGCTATGGCCGCCAGCGGCGCCATGGCTGCTCCCACAACCTCTCACGGTGCCAGCAACTGCACCACGCTCGACTCTTTCTTCAAGTCCCACGGCAAGCTGTACTGGGGTACCGCCGCCGACAAGAATACCCTCATGAAGCCCGGCGTGGCTGACTTCATCGCCAAGGAGTTCGGTCAGGTCACCCCTGAGAACAGCATGAAGTGGGACGCCACTGAGCCTTCGCGAGGCCAGTTCCACTTCGATGGCGCCGACTACCTCGTCGACTATGCCGAGAAGCACGACCTGTTGATCCGTGGACACACCTTCCTCTGGTGGTCTCAGATGCCCTCTTGGGTCAAGGCCATCAAGGACAAGAACGTCTTGATCGATGTTATCCAGACCCACATCTCTACCGTCGCTGGACGATACAAGGGCAAGATCTACGCTTGGGTAAGACGAATATGTCTCCAGTAGCGAGTCTTGAATCGCAGCAGACATACTGACTGTATTTGTTATTTTCTATAGGATGTCGTCAACGAGATCTTTGAGCAGGACGGCTCTTTCCGAAAGACCGTCTACTACAACCTCCTCGGCGAGGACTATGTCCGCATTGCTTTCGAGGCTGCCCGCAAGGCTGTTAGTGCCCTCTTCCCGCGAATCCCGCCCTTGTCTCTCCTTTTATCATCTTCTCTCTTGCTGACAAACCTTCCAGGACCCCAAGGCCAAGCTCTACATCAACGATTTCAACCTCGACGACCCCAACGCCGCCAAGTTGAAGGCCATGATCAAGTACGTCACCAAGTGGAGAGCTGCCGGGTGGCCCATCGACGGCATCGGCAGCCAGTCTCACCTGTTTGCTGGCATGGGCGAGAAGAGCGCCGCTGCCATCAAGATGCTTGGTGCCGCTGCCGAGGAAGTTGCCATCACTGAGCTCGACATCACTGGCGCCCCTCAGGCCGACTACGAAGCCGTCACCAAGGGTTGCATTGACGTCAAGAACTGCGTCGGTATTACCAGCTGGGGTGCTCGTGACACCGACAGCTGGTTGGCCAGCAAGTCTCCTCTCCTCTTCGACGCCAACTTCAAGCCCAAGGCTGCCGTCAAGGCCATCATGGCCATCTAAGCGAAAAAGCACATGGACAGAAGAAGCATATCTTGTTTTGACTCGTCTTTTGGCGCTGCATGTGCCCCCCCCGTGTTTCTTCTGTATGGTTTTGACTGTATGAGATGCTGTTGGGGGTATCTCTTTTTCGTATGACAGCATCTTGTCTGGGGTGGCAGAGCACGCTTTGCTAGAAACCCTACCTTTCATTTATATATACATATTTGCCTAGTTTTGCGTACATTATAATGGCTGGCTCATTTCTGCTTCATTTCTACCAAGTCATGTGACCCGACAACGCTGGCGATCATGTGTTTGAACTTTGGGCTGTGATGATGTGACTTTCCTTTGTTGGAACTTGGTGGTCCGTGGTCTCAATGTCTCTTATGATCTCTCCGCCCAAAGCTCGTCAGATACAGCAATAGCGATATGGACTTGAAACCCCAAGTCAGTCTGCTGCATCAAGCTCCTGTGCTCATGTCGTGTTCCAGAGTACTCTGAGTAAGGTTCGTCTTGTCGATGGATTTCCTGTCGCGCTATAAACCCAATCTCGCGGCAACCCATGACCAACCGCACACAGGCAAGTCTGGGAATGAATCTCTTTTCATTGTGTAGGCGCGCGCCTTGTTCTAGTTACGTAAGACTTGACACCGGCCTGACTGACCGCTTGATGTGCACCATGAGCAGTAAGAAACATCTATCCTGTCTAAGCATGGCCAGGCCTTGGCCCTTTCGCCGCGAATTGAATTGTTCAGCTGATAAGTCTTTTCCTGGTAACGGAGAGGGAATGTGACATCAAGCTACCATGTGACAAGCGACAGTGGAGTCTGGACACTCGAAAGAACTTCATGATGCCCTGATCAAGCAGGAGGGCTCGTGGTGTCGCTTTTCAGAGCAATTTCTTAGGTACTTATGGGGGGGGAGGGGGGGCAGCATTTGAACGCAACTCAATTGACATGTCCTTGGATTGCGCGACATATCGTTTGCCACTCTCGTTGTGACTTCGTCCCTGTGATTGATGGTCTCACCCGATGCTTTCTGAATCAGCTTATTCGGGTCCAGGATTCCCTCATGGTGTAGAATTGAAGGTGAAGACCTCCTGATGCGTTAATGTTGGTCTCAAACCGTTCTGTGGAATGCTTCATGAGAATTAGCAAAGAAATTGGCCAAAAAGCACAGGACATACTCCGTTACCCGTATAATTTTCCAAGAAAAAGAGCCCTCATTCTTTGTGCAGTTAACGTGTGCTGTTCCATTCCCATGGCAAGCGGCACGGCACGACCAGGCTCGCCGCTCCCCCACATAACGTCGTCCGACGTCATGCAACCGTCAGCTTTACAGCACCATGTGTGAAAAGATCGCCATGGCTTTGAGTACTGTATTTCTTAGACGTATTTCGCCTCCCATCGAGGACTGAAATATTACTAAATAGTATGTGCACGTTGGCGCCTGACGCTACTGCCTGCACGGGCGTCCTGGGCGTGCCGCGGCGCTGGCTCGGCTTCATGGTTGTATACAGGTGGGAGATGAGTTGCTACTTCATGTACCAACATATTTCTAATAAGTCTCATGCTTTTCATTAGCAAGCCGAGCTTTCGGTGATTCTATTCAGAGTTGCTTACAGAGAACTTCAAAGAAGCTTCCGAAAACTGAAGAAGCCATAGAGAAGATTCTTAGGGAGAAGGCCGCCGTACAAGTCTGACGGGCAGAGATGAGATGACTTTCTTCATACCGATGACGACGATTCTCTCTTGCTTCTCTTTGTCATGTCCTTTTTACGGTTGTCGCCTGCCACTGTAAGCTGTAACTGCAAGGTACACCCAGGTGTATACGTGTACATGTACAGATGGGCGTTTTTCTCAGAACACAGAGTTTGCAGACGGACATCATGCATGTGATGTAGGTATTGAAGGACCACTCAGCATGCGTCATTTGCCTCAGCGGAGGGCCTCCGCCGACGAATCAGATAAATCGGCTGGAGAATCCGCCCCTTGCGCAACAATGAGAGTCACGCAGCCACGAATAAGCAAAATTCACATGCCTTTTCTGCGCATCGTCATTGTGTTGCCGCATTGCGTGTAACTCCGGGAACTCTGAAGACGGAACGCAGCAGCAGGACAGAATACCAGCCGGTTTGCCACGAGGGACGGAGACACGAAGTCCTTGAAGTTGCTCGGCGACCCCGGTGGCGACCTGATTCGGTTTCGATAAGGCCGGGAGAATTTCGCGCGGGAAGCGTCGTCTTACTGCATCTGCATTGCTACAAGACACGCAGGACTTAGAAAAGACAGCTGCATCTGCATGATTCCACAACCTACGCGAGCGGCGACAGTCGTTCAGCTGCCTCCTTCCAACGTTCCTTGGCGACCACTCGCCTGATAGTGATGGCTGGCTGGCTCCCATGTCTTTTATTGTCCTGAAACAACAGGCAGGGCGCGAATTTGCCTCGGAGATGAGCTAATGAAGATAGGCACATGGAATAATGAGAAGAGTTTCTCATCGAGGGGATTGCGAGACGTGACCTGTTAGTTTACGACGGTACCTGCTCAGGTCATGGTAAGTACTTGCATGTACATGCATGTGTCAGATCTGCGTGGCTTCCTTGACAACATGTTGCCTGCCGTCGCCACCCTCTCTCCGCTCTCACAGTTCCTTGCCAGTGTTTCCCAGCGTGACAATTGACTGGGGAGTGTGCGCCTCCAACGAATGGGCTTAAATTTTTAAATAGCCATACTTCGAGTGTCAATGGAGCCCTCGTTTTCGCTTCCTCTCTGGCCGTTTTGTTGTGGCGCTGTCGCGATAAAGCCGTCAACTCCCTAAAAAGCTGCGATACTTGCCCTTTGCCAACGTCATCTTGCGAAATAAGCAGACGAAATCCGCAATAGATGGCCCTCATTGGCCAATGGTCTTCGGACCGCTCTCCGTTACTGCCACTCCGCCTTCATTCCTTTGTATCCGGGTTCAAGTGTGCCACATTAATCACGGCCATCTTGCACCCGCAACCTCTAGTTATGCCTTTGGTTGAGGGCCCACGCGACCCAGAGGCATATTGGCGTACCTTGTTTTATTCGAGATGCCCCCCGATGGGATTCTACAGGCTCGCTGATGGACCGCCGTTATGTACCCCTTCGACCCTGGGTCCCTGGGGCAGAGGAAGTATCCGCAACGACTCCGCAAACGTTGGACAATAAGAGACGTCGCGTGGGAGTCGCAGTCGCGTGCAACGACTGTCGGAGAAGGAAAATCAGAGTCCGTACTCCATTACCTTCCCTTTTCAAAACGTAAGAGTCGCTAAGTAGACGCGGATGTTATATTCGCACAGTGCGATGGTCATCGTCCAAATTGCACCAATTGCCAAGGGAAAAGTTATAGTTGTGAGTATCGAGACGAAGGAGACTTGACCAGAGAATCCAAGGAACTCGTCGTGGAAGTCACCCGGATACTCGCTCAGCTGCCGGAGCCTGGCAGGGTTCGTGTTTTGCAAGAGCTGGGCGAAGAATCCAGCGCTTGGACAATTTTGTCCACGTTGCGGCAAAGAGCCGCCGACAGTCGTCAGGAACAAAGCGATGCCAGTGGCAGTATCCAGTCATCAGCAGGTGACGAAATAGAAGACCTTTTTCATGGTTGGGAATCGCAGAATCCGGTGGCATATCCTGACCGCGAAGACACACAACCAGACATGATGCGAGCTGACGGGTACGTAATGAGTCTAATTAAGAAGCAATCGACCGGTTAAGGGACTAAAATCAAGAAGCACGACCGTCGAACCGCGCAGGACAAATTCTGATATAACAGAAAGGCCGACATCACGGGTTTCCGGCCTCGAGAAGGGAGCTGCGATTGGTGATGTCACGTTATGTGATCCACGACTGAGTAAACTCAACATCCGGCACTGGACAAGCGTCGATATTAGTGATGATTTGGCAGCGAAATGCATATCCTTGTATTTGCAGACTGATCATCCGCTTCTCGGCCACTTCGATCCTGAGTTGTTTGTGTCCAGTCTGATATCGGAAGAGCATGAATACTGTTCCTCACTGTTGATTAATGCTATGCTCTACTGGGCTTGTGTACGTTACTTACCCTCTGGGATCTGTTCTAATCTGCCCGATGGCGCTTCATCAGCGAAACCTGTCGCACTGACTTGCTCTTACAGCAGATGTACAGTGCCATAGATCCACAAACAGACGCGCTGGCGACTGCATTCTGTGTCGAAGCGGAGATTCTTTGGACAGCCGAACGAGAACTGGGCCACGATTCGACCCTGACACTCGCCGCAGCCGAGTTCTTGTGTATGGGCTATCTTGGTCAGGGCAGAGATCACGCAGTGCTCGCGTACCTAGCAGAGGCCACTGACATGGCCGGGCGAATGGGTTTGTTCAGTTCAGAAGCTCAAGGTAGCTCACAAGAGACTCGCACTTTCCCACATCTTACCGGCGCAGCCAAGGCGGCACACATGTATGCGGCGTGGGGTATATTCAATTGGCTCACGTAAGTGGTACATCCAAAGACCTCGATTTCTGCCCGGCTTGCGAAACAATAGACTTACGACGCTGTTTTTTTTCTTCTCGACAAGCAGGCTCATGTCGCTCTTTTACCACCAACCGGGAATGCTTTATCCCTCGTCTCCTCCGCTCATAGCCGTGCCGAAAGGGCCCCATGTCGATACCACGGAGACGTCTCTTGTTCTTCCTGCTGAAGTTGTCTCCTGGGTGCCTGCGTACATGGGAGATACATTTCCGTATCTGTGCTGGTTTTGGACCATTGTCCGTGAGATGACATGGGTCTATTACGTCGGTGGTCAGACGACGTTGGGTTCGCACGGGTCTCTGGCCTTTGCCGAGTTCAAATTCCGAGAGCTTCTCGCATGGACAAATAGTTTACCTCCACAACTGTTGTCCAAGCAATATACTCCACATCACGTGCAGGTTATGCAGTAGGTTCTTCATTCTCACTTTCTACTCCCTTTGCATTTTAGTTTTTGTGCATTATTCCTTTGTTCTTTCTTCTTTCACAAACTTTAAACAAGTGTATTTGTGCTTGTCGAGATGCTGACCCAAATATGTCCCCAACAGTATCTGGTTCCATGCATGTGTCCTAGATTTATTCCGCCCATTCATCGGTAGAAAGCATTTGCGATATCAACGCTTACGGACATTTGCCAGCAACACTTGTAGTCCAAGTGCCATCTGCGCAACCTCTACCGCCCAACTCAAGAAGCTCATCGTGAATTATCGACTGAACTACGAGTCATCCAAAGTCACTATATTGTGGCACACGGCTTTGATCTACGTAGCCAATGCGATTTTGGAAACGAATCCCAAGGACAAAGACTGGTATACGTACCTCCTGCATTGCCTATACGGCTACAAGAGTCTGAGCCAATCATGGCGCGTTGCCAAATCGATTACTAAGGGACTTTTATCATTGACGATTCGCAAGGGCGGCATGTCTAGTGAGAAAGCTAGCCAAATCCTGCGAGATCTCGATAACAATGATATTCATCAAATGCCTGGTGAGATTCGAGCGACCTTCATGTTGGATCTGGACCGCGCTTTGTCTGAGCCTGATACCGCGACCGTGGAATACCTTGCCAATCAATTTGAAGACAATGTCATCATGGAGAGGTATACTAATCTTTTCGACAAAAATCCCATTTGATCATGTTTTTTGGGGGAGATGATGGCAGATGCCACTGCCACCTCCCGAGTCCCATGAACAACAACATGAACAACATGAACAACATGAACAAAAAGGATAAGAGTGATGACTCGCAACTGATGCAAGTATTTCCAATGGAAAGTATGGAAACCGAAGGCGGGACATTCGTGACAGGCAGGTGCCGACTAAGAATATAGTAGATGGAAGAATTTAAAACACTATAATTCATTAATATCCATTCCGAATGACGCGTTCTGTACCACGTTGACTGTTGACATGTTGAACACGAACCGATATCTCAAAGCAACTTCTTTACAATCGAGTTGTGTATTGGCTACGATGACGTTGTACAATTGGCAATGACGCACTTATGCCGGACGGCCACTTGCATTGTGCAATTCTGTTGGACGTCGGACGTCTCTTTCCACGATTAGGCAAAAAAGGTGGCAAAGGCCCAATGTGTTCAGCCGTATGACACAATGCGGCACGTGTCCGATCAGTAGTTCGCGTTGACTCTATTATGCCAATGGTGCTTCGCTGGCGGTAAAGGTCACGATGGATGAAGATGAAATATGTCTGTTTGTTTGTTGTTTCCGTGAATCGGCTGTGACAGCTCATCTCATAACGTCAGATGTCCTTCGCGCTGAGACTCCCAAATGACTAAGTTCCAACCGTCTTGGCTTATTCGGCGTCGATTTCGGGCGAATATAGTGTTGAATGGTCACTGTCTGATCGGACTAGTCTTGCGTCAGACCCGGAGGCTCATCTCAACAAGGGATCGAGATTGATGATGTTGTTCGAGTTCGGAGATCTTTCCGCCGAGAGTGCATGCAGCAGCTAAAAACATCCAAGGTCACAATCTGTTCGCACAAAAGAATGGGCGCAGGCGTCTGGCCACTCTGATGTGCTTTGTTTACCCCTATATACCCTGCGATACAATCGCACGAGGAGCACGGAAACGTGGACCTCTCTGACGACGTCTCAGGACATAGTGTGGATGCACTTGCGCCGGGCCGGGGGGGGGTGGATCATGGGGGGGAGGACAAGTCAAGGAGGAATATGTGAAAGTAGGAACTCGCGTGGGACCTAGTGTTGGGCCCGGTGCGGATTATATCCGTTTCTCAAAGTATTACGCAAATTACCGGAATGCGGGTTACAACCAGGCGCCTAATCGGGTGAACGTTGCAACAGGAAGCGACCCCACGACTCCATCCCTCATGTCGTCAGCCATGGGCTGCCTTAGCCTACGAGAGCGGGCGCTTCACCAACGTGTCGCGTCTACTCATCGCCAATCACATCTCACATCTGTTGTCCGTCGCGAAAAGAGCACAACTTTCCTCCGGCATGGCACAGGTCTGAGGTAGGCAGACAGAAGTTAGAACTCGACCTGTCACGTACATATCCTTTGGCCGAACACGAGCGCTCCACCAACCACCTTGGCCCTGAGTCGCCGCTGACTTATTACTCTCGAGCCTCTCTATTCCTACTTCTTCGATCGATCTAAGATGACTGACGGAGTGTGCTCCGACTGCATCCTGCCCTTCTTATTCGCCGGCTCCCGATCAGATGATGCCACGGCATGCACGTCGACGGTCGGGGAGAAAAGGGCACTGCAACATGTACATTGAACTGCATGAGCTCGTCCACGCGTTTTTCATTTTGAACTTTTTGGCATGAGATAGGGTTCACCGGCGACCGGCCGGTTTCTTTCTCAAACAATATTCCTATTCTTATTTCGTTTCTTATTTCTCCTCATTTGTGTCTTGCTAAGTTTCTTTTTTGGAAGATCGCGCGATAATTCCACGGCATAAGATTAAGAGCCAATGAAATGGATACAGGCCGAGGCTACAGCGTCGAGCGAAAATGTATTAAATTTATAAATCACAATTTGAAATGCAAAAATGTCGCACTCTTCGCTAGACTTTCATCTGCTTCTGAATTCTGAGCTTTATCTTCTCAGTGGCGTTTTCTGCAGGACCACTTGTCTTTCCGGAATTGCAAAGCCAAGTCGGCATCTGACGATGTTGTTGGTATGTTGTGAGTTGTGTGACGGCCCGCCGTCCATGAGCGTTGGGCGCCTCGCAGCCCTCGCGTTTCATGCCTCATGAGTCTGAGATAACGGCTCCCCCCCGATTGTTTTCAAGAGGAACCCAGTACCAAACGACGTGATGATTGGGCTTAGAAGGGCTGAGCCAGCTGGCGAGTCAAATGGTCATGAGATAATGAAATGGGACGTCTGTCAGTTCTCGTTTTTCTTTCATATATTTTTCGTTTTTGTCCGCCATTTCACTGTGTCTTGCCTGTTTTTCTTCGTATGATCACTAATCTAGTTGGCATTTGGAGTGTATCAGTCATGTAATGTGCTTAATCGGCGGGTTGCGCCGAGGCACAGGTGACAGACTACAGTCGTACGAGAATGTTAGGGCCGCGGGCGTAGTCAATTGTCACATTTGTGTTGAACGAGATTGCATTGAGAGGAGAGCACATGTAAAGAGTATCAGCTACAGATAGATGATTGTAACGTGAAATGAACTCATGTGTCCAGCATGCTGCATGGAGCAGCTGCCCAGTGCCAGCAGGTGTACACTGACATCGACGATCGTCAGTGACGAGTCACGGACTCACGATACGGGGGAAGACGTGCAGGCTGAGACGAATGTCGGTGAATACTGAAAGCTTACTCTTTTTTTTTTTGATGAATTTCTACCTCTTTCCATAGGAAGCGCCTCAGGCCTGGACACGAGATCTATGTACGACCATCGCAGACTTGCAGTTTCCTAATTTGTCCCAAGTTCATCTCCTCAGCCCTGTGTTGGTTTCATGTGACATTGATTGTCACAGTGACAATGGATTATGGACATGTCCACAACTTGGCCTCCAGATGTGCCAGAATTCGTACTCCATAGTCGGAAGTCCGTACAGAAAATAGCATTACGCCGTACGGGCAAGGTGGGTGGTATTTCAGCAGACTTTGCACATCTCACGATCGGAAATCCCTGACTCTCTTTTCTTGAAAGTTGAGCAAACGCTGGCTGCCATGTTGTATTATCAGATCGTGCCTAGGCTCTAGTCATTGGCCAACAAGACCAACAGTGACAGCCTACAGGAGGGTGTGAGTGAAGAATGCATAAAAAAATCTGAAAGGCCCTCCCAACTCCCAGTGGATGACTCATCGAGATGACAGCGGCCGTTCCTGACAAGCTTTCCACTTTGTTCGACGCCGGACGGCGGACAAGTTGTGAGACGGTGTGGGAAAATGATGATGATGATGATAGATCTATGCTGTCCACATCCGTGGAACAAAGGAGGCTATGCACATGCAGGGGCTGTGCCCTAAAGTGCCACATGCCTGAGGGGAACAAGTGATGCCTAAGATGTGAGGCTGCTACCATCTAACACAAGTCTCCACCATTGACCAAGGAGCACCCAGAGGGGCACGGCCCGCGGCCCACTTGCCACGAGCACCGGCTCTTTCTCTTCCCGCCCTTTGAATTGCAATTTTTTCCTTTCTTCTTTTGCTTGATTTTGCAGCGCCATTGCATCGCGACCCTTCTAGTGGTTGCGCATTCCCTCTTCAATTTCCCCGAGCCGAGCAGCGTACCTTTGCATCACGCTGCGACTGATGGTCCATCTTGTCAGTGGTCACCCTTGCAGTCGCATTGCGGCGTATTTTGCACGATCGATGTCGAGCAGCAAAGCTTTCCGTGCTACATACGTGACTCTGCGACGGTCACGGTCGCACGAGGGCGTGTAGCTAGTGAGCCGCGCATCTGAATCCCGGCCAAGGAGGGAGGGACCGGAGGGTTGATTCCCGCAGCCGCCCCACCATACGATATGCTACGCTCACCCCCACCGATCTGATGTTGGTCCCCTTTTCAAGTTTCGACTCTCGACTCTCCAGCGAGACCGGACATCAAGGCCACAACGTTGATTGAGAATTGGGCCTTGGCAAAAGAATGCTGGTATTGATCTCGGTAGAACTGCAACACTGCTGTTGGGTTTTGCTGAGAGCAAGGCCTGCGTGTCCGGACGGCGAAGCACATTACCTCGGCCCGCGCCCTTGAGTCGCATCAAGTTTCAACACCACTACATAGGTACCTACCTAGCCAGGACGGATGATTATGGCCATGCGGCATTCAACCGCCATAACTAGATGACCTTTTTCATCTAGTCCGGTAGTGGTTGTTTCCACGTGATGCTTTTCGTTGAATGTTGCCATCTTTGGTACGCTTGCGGCTTGCTACCGAGTTGAGACCTTGGAGTTGAGTGCTAATGCCCGAGATCTCACATAGCATGTCAATAGTCTCAGAACGGCATCTTCTACAGTCAAGAGTACATTGGCTCCCAAGAGGTTCCATTCAGGTTGGAGGTCGACTCCGTCGTTTGCGGTTCCGAGTTCGACACATCAAAGGCTCCATTTTCGTTGCTCAAAGTTCAAGTATGAGCGCCATCACAGCCTATCAGAGAAATAAGGGCGGGATGCCAATGAAGGACGAGTGAAGAAGGTAGGATTGGATTGGATGAAGTACAATTGAGAACCAGATTGTGTTCTAAGCAACCTGTTGTGGCCTGTGAAGTTTGAACGGACTTGGCTAAGGCTGAATTCCACTTGGCATTCCCCATTTAATGTGCAGTCACCCCATACATACAGCAAAAAAGGTATATAGAATTCTCTCTTCTCTCCCACTCTTTCCTTCAGACTTCTTCCTTAGATACACTTTCATGCTTCATTGTCGTGGAACAGTACAGACTTCCCATCGAATCTCGACACCCCGGTCCCCATTCGCGAAGCGAGACCATCATCGACAATTTTCCCCAAACCTATAATTAAAAGGCCTGGTCTTTAGTCATAACCATTCAGGCCATTTCATTGCCGCCCTCACAGCTCTAGGCTCTACCCCAGCTAACCCTATACATGCCGTCGATAACGTTCCTCTCAAAGGCACCCTCTACAGACACGGCCGCGCACTTCAATTCACTTTGGACCAACGTAGCCCTCTATGAAGCGTCCATTGGTCTGACCGACACGGCAGCCCTACCGTTTGACTTTGGACATGGAAGCATCGTTGGTCTGCCGCCGGACCAGCAATCCTGTTTAACCCCCAACCCCTCCATGTACGGAGTGATCGCCCCCACTAACTGCCCAGACTTCTGCGGCGAGACGTTCCAGAACTTCCAGTGGAACGAGTTTCTTGCAGGTCAGGCGTTCGAGGCGAACGCGATCACTCCAAGCTCTAACGTACTATGTTCTTTGAACAGGAACATCGCGACCTTCACACCAACAGTTTCGACGCCGGCCGCGGACTCGACGTTGATGCAATGTTATCCTGGCGGTCTCAGCCACTTCCCGTTAGACGGGGCTTCAAGACGACAACGACAACCTCATCCGGAATTCACTCCCCTTCCCAATGATGAAAGTCCACCTCATATTCGTGCTCCCTCCTCTCCTGATCAGAGACCAGAGACCAGAGGTTCCGACAAGCCTGGTAGAAGAGCTGGTGTCCCCAAAAGATCAGCGCCTTCTACCAGGTCCAAGGGCGTTGCATCTAGTGGTTCCCAGGCCGACGGCAGCAACGCCCGGGAACGGAACCGTCTGGCGGCGTCTGGATACCGGAAGAGGGTCAAGAAGCACGCAGAACAACTCAGATTGACCAATCAGGACACGGAAAAGCTGTTGGCCGAACGTGACCAACTCGCGCGTGAGGTCGTGCAGCTCAAGGATCATTTGTTGCTCCATGCGACGTGCCAAGACAGCAACATTGACGCGTGGATCGCGAGGGCGGCGGAAAGCTATACCCAGAAGCTTTCGTTGGATCGCTAGCCTCTAGGAGCCTTTTGCGGCTTGCCGACCTATCTTGCTAAAGGACTTGCTGGAAATTAATTCAGTGCGACAAATAATCAACACTCCTTAATGTGTGCGGGAATGTGTGACGACCGTGCATAATCACCGTCAATCCAAGCTTACACTCGTCAACCCTTGAAGCAATTCGCACGGAGACCGGACGTCGGCAAGTCACCCTTCGAGAAATCACCAAGAAGCTGAAGTCAGAAGAATAGCCTCTCACCAGAATTGATGGTCCTAAAAGCCGAAACGTGTTACGTCCACTCTATACAAAGATTTGCTTGATGAAGCAAGATGGGCCAGTACTAGCCCTGATAAGTGGATTGAGAAATGGAACACGACCTATCAAAAGGCCGTGAGACACGACATTAATGAAATTAAGGGCGCCAATGCCATCCACGATTTTATTCAAGCCGTTGGAGCCAAATTTGAACCTACATGGGCGGAAGCGAAGAAGGTCAAACTTGTCGAATATAACAACGATATCCCAGCCGATTTCACCCTCAAGTCTGTATCGGTGCATTGGAGAGAAAAGACGCATTTTTGAAACGTCAGACGGGTCGATCAACGGTGCGTTTGTCTTGGTGGGCTGGCGGGGTAATGGTGACAGACATTTTTGGAACGTCGGAGAGTCTCCAATACGCCCATGAATCTCCGAAAAGTCCATCAACATCCGAAAAAAACCCATGAGTTTCCGAGACAAACTTGACTTCTTCGCTCGGGAATGGGGGCTTGAAACGGAGTATCGTGAATCGTAATTCGTGATATCGTCAACGCAACGTGGAGGCATCAATGAGGCAGTGTACCATGTAGCCATCGGCCGTTATATTGAAACCGCGCAACAAGTCCGTCACGCCATCCAAACAATTGTGTTTTTTGACTACTCTTTCTCCCTTTCGCACTAGCCCTTGAACGACTAGACCATCATACACAAAAGCAGAACGTATAAGCGGACGTACCTGGTGCAGAGCGGAGATATAAAGACGTTTTCTCTGCATATCGTCCATCGTGGCAGCGAAGCTTGTCAATATTGCGCGGCTCCGTCTCTTCTCTGCCCATCTTCATGAGGCTCGACGTGCATTGTATTTGCTTCACTCGTCTGAAATGCAAGCAGACGATCATGGCCAGTTTCATGGACCGGAGAAAGCTTAGCGGCTTAGCCAATGCCACTGACTCGTGGCCACATCACTTTCTGTGACAAGGGCAAATATTTGAGACTAGGAACTGAGGAATGTCAATTTAGAACGTGATGATCGACTGTGACTCTACAAGGAACTCCAGAGGCGTCTGTCGTCCCTCTGAGCCCTCGAGGTGGCCAGCGATGATATACATATACATCCGTATGTACGTAAGTACTGAGATGTTTTGTACCTTAGGTAGCAGTGTAGCGAGGATCCTCTTTGCAGCTTAGAACTGATGTGCTTCCAATTCTAAAGTGACCATGACTCGATCAAAGGCCATTATTAGGCAAAACTGAAGAAATCGTAGCGGAGGCGCACATTTCATGTTTGCCTCTTTATGCGAGGAGCTAGATAGAGTGCAACTGCCAGGGTAAGAAGACATGTAACCGCCACCTAGATAGTACATTTACCGATTACCTCTTTTCCACACGTCTCATTGCAAATTCCATAAGGTAATGTGAGGAATTGGATACCCCTAGTCCCCTGCCGTTCCGAGTCCCCGACCAAAAGGTCAGAACACTAAGTTGGTAGGAAGTTAGGAACCGGCTTAGTGTTTGATATATAGGTGCAGTGCACCGCTCATAGCTCACCTAATCCTAACCTTACCGAGGCTTAACACCTAATCCTAAGTTTGAAGTTCCTAGCCACTAACCCCAACTTAACCCCTAACTGACCCCTAAAAATTAAAATGCGACATGCGTCTTTGTGGGATGAAAGTGCGTCTTGACATGGGACGTGGAGCAGGTGGAAAAGGGTGCATTTTACGGTTTACCAATTACCTCGCCAGAAATTCTAAAAAGAAGTGTGGGCGATGGCACAAGTGACAAAAGTAGGTGGCGCCGTGGCGTTTACATGTCTTCTTACCCTGGCAGTTGCAGTCTATCGTCCCCCTTATTTATGCTCCAGCCTTCATGTTATATATACCCCATGTAGAGTGCAGGCTTCCCACGGACTCAGAGAGAAACCAGATTCCAGAACTTCTTAGCCTCAAGAGATCCTCAATTAAGTGAGACTGTGAGGAGCAAAAGACTAGTTTTTTTTTTTTGAATTGATTTCTCCCAGGTCAACGATTGAGGATCTAGTTACATATACTATCATACTTTGTACAGAACTCCAGAGTACAAAGTTGTTCCAACTTCCGTATCAATGTGTAGCCCAACACATGGCGCCGGCGGCCGCGTGAACAGTCAGTTGCCTTTGCTCCCCCCACCGGCGGAAGTTGGAACTACTGGGACTGGCAATATTCCGCAGGTAGAACCGAGGCTCCAGCCCTTTGCTCTGAGGAACAACCTTTGCTTTCAAAAGTCCACGTTGCGCAGCCGCCTTGGCTCGGCGCAGTGTTTGTTTGCGTAACGACGATTCTGCAATCACCCGAACTGGCGACAACTGCTTTGAGCCAAGGCACGGGATAGGGAAAAAATGCAGTCTGTCGGTCGAATTCAGTTTCTCTGTGGTTCGTAGTTTGTCGGTCGAGGTGAATTTCCCTGTGATTCGTAGTTAGCCCCAGCACATACACAATTTACAAACAACATGATCAGACTGTAGACAACATTAGAGCGGCTTCAGGCCTGAAGGCTGAGGCTACTCCCCGTTGACACCATTCATGATATATGTAGATAGTTTGCAAAAGCCAGCAACTCACGTTTGAACACAGCAGTGCTCAGTTGCCCGAATTTCCAGCGACTGAGCTTCAGGCCCAACTGGGCTGGCACAGGCACTGTATGCCTCAAGAGTAGATAGGGCAAAGGTGCCGAGGACGGTGCTGAACTTCATCTTGTATACGGAGACTCGGAGTATGTGTATAGAACAATTGTATGGGGTTTGACTTCGTGAAACCTTTCGTAATGTAAAGTTAGGTAGTGGAAAGTGGAAAGAGCATAGGTCTAAGAGGTGCGGGACTCGGGAGATGTGACAAGGGCAGTATACTGGGCTTGGAACTGAAATGTCCGAGACACAATAAACGACTATGGCTCTACAGAGAACTCTGAAGGTGTGTGATATCCCTCAGAGATCGAGGGGAGAACCAGCGATATATACACAATGTCCTCCTGTCTATCCTCCTGTCTGTCATCTATCCTCCTGCCTGTCTCCGGCAATGCCTGTATATCCCGAATACATGATGACTCCCGAGATAATATCTCTGACGCCGAGATGATATCCCTGACGCGCTGAAAGCGCCCGTAATCCAGCGACCTCGATGCGCTGGCAGCGCCTGTAGTCTAGCGGCTCCAGTGCACTGGCGCCGTCCTGTGAACCAGCGAGCCACAGTGCTCTGGCGTCGTGCAATCGACTCCTACAGTGGCCCCAATTAACTGACACGAAACTTCCTCCACTTGATACATTTCAGCGGGTGGTAAGCAACTTATTGAAGCAGTCAATTATGAAGATTTCGTGTTATGATAGATTCTTCTCAACTAAACAGTTCTGACATATTGAATGGCCCGTTTGAAAAAATGGAATGAAATAAACAGGTGTGGTGTTCCAATTTGGCGTTGGGCGTTATTTCCTTGGTGGGGCGTAGACACTGGCGGGCGCACTGATGGCTCCGAGTGGCGTCCGTGAAAGCGCCCGTAGTCCAGCGACCTCGATGCGCTGGCAGCGCCTGTAGTCTAGTAGCTCCAATGCACTGGCGCCGTCCTGTAAACCAGCGAGCCCCAGTGGTCTGGCGTCGTGCAATCGACTCCTAGGCACTGGCGGGCGCCTGAACCAGCGGCTCCAATGCACTGATAGCTCCGAGTGGCGTCCGGTGAACCAGCGGCTCCAGTGAGCCCCAATGCAGTGACGTCCTTCATTTCCCCTGTTCAGCGTTTGATGCTGAGGGTACATGTCGAAATGTGCAATATGGGGGTCCACCCACACGTACCGATCCACACCAGCCGTCCAAGCCGCTATACCGTATTCGTAAAAAAGTCGGTACATAGTACTTCTGTAGAGCAATCTAAAATCGCAATGCCAAAACTTGTTGCACACTACACCCTAAAACCACATCACAACATTTGGTATAGCCACATCACTTATCAAGAAAACGGTGGAAATTGCTTTTATTATAGAATTTAATGTATCATTAGAAAGCTCTGACTATCTTCTTCAGAATATTGTGCATCGATCCCGTGGAAAAATGCAAGAACGAAGGTGGCGGGGTGAAGATTTAATGAGTGTGTGCATTCGAAAAATCATCAACACTACCCACGCGAACTTAATTTTCTTTCTCACTTTCTCACTTCTTGTTTGATGTGATCGCCGTCTTCAGCGAGATTCAGATCAGGGATCAAATTCATCACATTATATTCCCAACTGCTTCTGAATATATAATAGGGCTGAGATTAGGCAAGTGTGACGGCCAGTCTATTCACTCGAATGCGTGGTGCAAAGCAGTCATTTGCTGGCTGAGGTCTAGTAAGTTTCACGCTGCGTTACTGCGGTTCCCGTGAGATGTGGTGCATGTTTAGAGATCCCTCTTAAAAAGGTCCTCGATAACTTGTGGACTGAATCCTTCTCGTTTGGTGTTTTGGTCGCGGATTCTATCAGCAGTCTCAAACTTTCCTCACGACCAGATTGCTCCCTTTACCATGATCGATACCTTGAGCTCGACATGAATTACTCTATTGACAAATGTTATTTTAAAATTCTCATGAGGTTCGAGAAGATTCAAACACGTTAAAACCTTATTTGCACTTGAGATGGCAATCGGAGAGAGTCTGAGAGAAAATGATCTGAAGGAATAGCTGGTGGAGTAAAACATTGCCGGGCTGGGTCTATACTCTCTTCAATTCGCCACAACTCCATCAGTTCCTCGGCATCCTTCTTCAGAATCAAATGAAGCAATAGTCGCTGACCAGCTGTATCCTTCGGTATTAGTATGCCTTGATGATCTCTCCGTTTGCGATCGAAACAAGCGTGGATATCCCGGTGCAGTGATTGTTGGATAGGTAGCGTTCATGAACTACTGTTAGATGGTAGCAGCCTCACATCTTAGGCATCACTTGTTCCCCTCAGGCATGTAGCACTTTAGGGCACAGCCCCTGCATGTACATAGCCTCCTTGTTCCACGGATGTGGACAGCCTAGATAGATCTATTATCATCATCATCATTTTCCCACACCGTCTCACAACTACGTATCAGTTTTGAAAACCGTTCAGTTTTGGCCAATAGTCACCCCTGTCTTGGCCCCTGTCTAATGTGCAGTAGCGTGATACATTGCCAACAGGGAGGCATGTATTTGTGCAAGATATGCTGCAAACTTTTACTACATACAGTTAGCGCGCGAAATTATGTTAAAAGGCATTAGACGCTAAACAGGCACGCCTCGGGACCTGCCGTATTAACTCGGTAAATTCGTCGAAGCTGGTGGGTCTGAAAGCCCCTGCTCGAAGCATTTTCCAGCGATGCTATTGGCTCCTACTCACAGGGGGCGGGCTCAGCCCGCATCTTTAAATTGAATGTGTGTGGAGGAGCCAATAGCATCGCTAAAAGTCGGTTCGAGCAAGGTTTATCAGTGTGATGAACTGGCCTAGGGTGGTTGCGGCACTCTAGCGTTGACAATAGAATTGTTTCTCTTGAGGAGAAAGAGAGGAGAAAAGTCCTCTCGTCCCTTGATGCTATCCTAAGTACAGAATTGCGCGCGCCCTACTGGCTCGCACTAGGAAGGAGACGAGCCAAAGCTCGAATCCATGACACTGCTGACGAAATTCTCGGTGACCCTCCTGACCCTCATGATCGATAGCCCGAAGACCACGTCGAGAACGCACTGTTGAAACCCCGGACAAGAAAGAGAGCTCTGAAGACCCCCTCTCTGAAGACCCTGCCGTTAGCGGAGATCCTGCCGCTGACGAAGGGCCCACTGACCCTCTTCATCGAAGGAGAAGACCCGCCGATCCCCCGGACAAGGAAACGATTTCGGTTGACCCTACGGAGTATGTACCGCCGATGGAGACCCTCTGGCAAGTGCTGATCATGCCTTTGTCGAGAAGTTCGCCAAATCTGTTGGCGAAGGCTCTCGCGCTTTCTCCGAAGAGCACCCCGACAAAGACACTGCCCAACAGCTCAAAGCCCCTCGTGACGAGAACCTCGTCACGCCCCTTGATAGAGATCCGTCCGAAATCCCCACGGACTCACTCGACGGCATCAAAAGTGTTGGAATCGCAGGACAGAGGTTGTACACGTTCATTGGTGTACGTGCCTCGCTTGTGGGGCACAAGCCCACACAGCGAGCACAACAACATGAAGGTGGCTTCCGCCCCTTTTGTACATAGACAAGACAAGAGAACAACTGACCCATGAGAGAAGATACGCCTTTGTGTTTTGCGTGCGTTACGCACCTGTTTGTTTATGCATGCAATGAGATTGGAGTAACCTTACGGTTCCAACACTGATCAGTGGTTGAAATAACCAAGAGGTTATGAAACCACAGATTGGCAAGGGATTTTCGATGAGAGCAACCATCTGCAACGGCCGAAAGAATTGCGCCTCTGTAGGAAGAGACGTCGAACCCGACCCATACCCGCGTTCGGACGACGACGTGCTATAGAAAGAAGACACAACAGCGAGAGCATCCGATGTGCGCTGTTGAAAAGGTCGAATAACGCGGCGTTTAAGATACATTCTGGTCGAGCCACAAGTTATCTTAGACGAAGGAGCCTTTCATCGATCAGTCAAGCTGTCAGGAAGAGAGATCTTAACTGATCTATCTTCTGTTCCGTCATCCACAGAAGACACCCGACCAAGCTTGTCGAATAGCTCTTGACTATACCCGTCAGTAAGAAGGATCTCGTCCCCTGACAAGTCCTTGTACCCGAAAAACCATCAACTCCAGCCGGTTGGTCGACAACCTCACGCGATGGATCACAAACACGATCCTGCCAGCGCAACAGCCGAGGGGAGCCAACCTCGTTCTCATTCACCCCCGCCCCCGAAACCACTGATTGCGGCTAATTTTCCCAAGCCATTTCATGGCTTGACTGACACCAGATATTTCTCGGCCAAATGGAACAAACCTTTCAACGATATCAACCATGAACAAGCTACCACTATCGACGCGAACAACCGAGTCGCATATCTTGTGGCGGAATACCTTGAACGAGATAACGGGGTTGGAATTGACTGTTACATTTCGCGAGGACTATGAATTCTGGAGCGTGAAGTCCTTCAACCTAATCAGCAACCCAGTCAGTAGGGTGTTCCGCGACTTCTCGTTGGCGGGGTTAGTGACAGCTTTGTCCACGGGGACACTCTCGTGCTTGTGATGGGAGCCGGCAGTAATCTTGACGTGAGGATTGCCGGCCGGGTCTTGGTGAAGGAGGGTCGGCCTAATCTCTGTTCGGGATGTCGGCATGGGCGTCTGATGAGGAAGCTGAGGGGGCAGAAGCTTCTCTCGAGCGACAGGCTGAGGCTGCGTCGGAACAGGGCAATATTGCAAGGGCGGCACGCGAAGAACATGCAGGCTCTTCTTCTCATACGTCGACAGGATTTGTGACTCCATCACCTTGGGCGGAAGTTGTCGTAGGTGACGGTGAGCGAGAGGCGGCTGAAGATCCGTTCCGGGGGCAGGCCGGGCTTGTTGAGAGTGTATCGGAAACGTTGGGAACGAGGGGGGTCCTAGAGCCACCACAGGGGACAGTTGTTGCGTTTGTCGTGGTGAACCGGCCGCTGACCTTCGAATTCGTTCCAGTTGTTCTCGGTTTGTGCTTCAATTGCAGCAAATCGCATTTGATTCAACCGGCCCTCGACATCGCTTTCTTCCTCAACGGCTCTTATCAACGCGATCGGGATTTGCAATCCCCATTCTACTGCGATCTTCACTCCTCTCTCAATAAGGAAGTCGCGGAAGACCCTACTGACTGGATTGCTGATTAGGTTGAGGGACTTCACGCTCCAGAATTCAAAGTCCTCTCGAAATGTAACAGTCAAGTCCAACCCCGTTAAATCGCGTTCAAGGTATCCCGCCACAAGATATGTGACTCGGCTGTTCGCGTCGATAGTGGTAGCTTGTTCATGATTGATATCATTGAAAGATTTGTTCCATTTGGCTCCCATTGAGAACCTATGATCATGCTTGAAACAGCAAATCTTCAAGCGGGATCCGAACATGGCGCATATGAAAAGGTCCCAGGCCGCATTGGATCACCTTGCAAAAATTGCGACAAATGTTTGTGTCGGAATCGCACAACACGGAATATCCTCGGCGTTTCATGTTAGGTGGGATCGCACGTGACGAGCTGCGATCCCTGGTCAGTGGTGACAGGATAAAGGGCTCGTCCCCTCGAGCCCCTTTCCTGTTCACTCTTAGATAGAAGACAAGACAACAAGAGACCATAAGATACCAGCGTGTGTACCGTTTTGACATATCGTGTGTTCGATATTTTGCATGCATGCTTACTTTCATTTGCTTTCTCTTGACGATCCAACAGTTTGGGAAGTATTGGAAATGACGCTTGTTAACGACCTTATCGACAGCGTGCCTCGCCGTCTTCAGGCGGTGATAGATTCCCACGGGTGGTATACAAGTTACTGATGCAGCTAGTTACTTCAGCCTTCATGATTCTATAGACTTACTTAATTACGCATTTTTTGCATTAACAACAACAACAACAACAACAACAACAACAACAAGTAACCTTTATTCAAACACATCGAACTGGAGGTAGTTGTCTCCACCCCTTAACGATGCGCATCTGTTTGTGATGTATACACCTACCCTGTTAACCCAACAGTGACCATGACTCGATCAAAGGCCATTATTGGGCAAAACTGAAGAAATCGTAGCGGAGGCGCACATTTCGTGTTTGAACTTTGCCTCTTTATGCCCCATGTTACATATACCCGTAACCCATGTAAGAGTGCAGGCTTCCCACGGACTCAGAGAGAAACCAGATTCCAGAAGCTCTTAGCCTCCAGAGATCCTTAATTAAGTAAGGAGCAGACTAGTTTTTTATTTTGAATTGATTTCTCCTAGGTCAACAATTGAGGATCTAGTTACATATACTATCATACTCTGTACAGGACTCTAGAGTACAAAGTTATTTTAACTTCCGTATCAATGTGCAGCCCAACACATGGCGCCGGCGGCCGCGTGAACAGTCAGTTGTCTTGTCCCCCCCCGTCCCACCGGCGGAAGTTGAAACTACCGATCCTGGCAATATTTCGCTGGTAGCACCGAGGCTTCAAACCTCTGATCTGAGGAACAACCTTTGCCTTCAAAAGTCCATGTTGCGCAGCCGCCTTGGCTCGGCGGAGTGTTTGTTTGTGTAACGATGATTCTGCAATCATCCGAACTGGCGATAACTTCTTTGAGAGAAGGCACGGGGTAGGGAACAAATTGAAGTTTCCGGTCGTGTCGAATTTCTCTGTGATTCGTAGTTAGCCCCAGCACATATGCAATTTACAAGCAACATGATCAGACTGTAGACACCATTAGTGTCACACGTGTAGGCACATCGTGTCCACACTTGAGACATTCCAACCGGGCGCTGTGCACCGACGGTGATTCGTGATCCTACAGCAGCGCTTGCCGGTTCAGGCAGTACAGGCACACTCAAGCTTGCCGTTATGGCGTATACCTGATCATAGCGGTTGCCGGCACACTGGGGATATTCAGGAAGACAGCCGATGTTGGCAGCAGGGACAGTGGGGGTCTGAGGAGGACACTTGCGATTCATGTGTATAAATCATCGCTGGCCACCTCGAGGGCTCAGAGGGAGGACACACGCCTCTAGAGTTCCTTGTAGAGTCACAGCCGATCATCACTTTCTGATTTGACATTCCTCAGTTCCTAGTCACAAATATTGGCCCTTCTCCCGATTAGAGCGGCTTCAAGCCTGAAGGCTGAGGCCTCAGGCTACTCCCTGTTGACAGTGGACATGTTACACCATCCATGATATATGTAGGTAGGTTGCAAAAGCCAGTAATTCACGTTAATACACAGCAGTACTCAGTTCTCCGGCTTTCCAGCGACTGAGCTTCAGGCTCAACTGGGCTGGCGCATGCACTGTATGCCTCAAGGGTAGATAAGGCAAAGGTGCCGAGGACGGTGCTGAACTTCATCTTGTATACGGAGACTCGGAGTATGTATATAGAACAATTGTATGGGGTTTGACTTCGTGAAACCTTTCGCAGTGTAAAGTTAGGTAGTGGAAAGTGGAAAGAGCATACGTCTAAGAGGTGCGGGATTCGGGAGACGCGCTTTTAAAAATTATTGAGATTGCATCATGTGCTCCGTTGGTATGTACCTAATCAGATACTCCTACTGATCCACCAAAAGATCAGAACACTAAGCATTTAGCCGGTAGGTCGGCAGGGGTATCCGAATCAGAATCCGATCCTCACATTTGCCTCGTTTACTTTATTGTGATTCCATGGAGCTTTTGCTGGAACACAGGACATGACCCACAGCCGTTTATATCGGCCTCCACGAAAGCAATCCCGGTGCAATATCGGAGCCCAGTCCAACATCCCCCGTACCCTCAAAGGCTCAATCAAATTGCTTAACATCACTGCTGTTACATCAGCACTTTTGTTCAGCAGTCTGTTTGCAGACTTCTTCCCAAACCCTTTCATCGATGGTATTGCTCGGAGTCGGCACGCACTAAAGAAGGACATCAGTATGATATTTCTATAGTGTTCTCTTCAAACGTGTGTCTGCGTCTTGCGTAACGAGTTTGGGTAGGGACATGACTTTTGAGGTACTTACTTCATCAAGGCTGTCCTTGTAAGTGGCCTATAGTTATATAGAAAACCAAGAGGACGCCAGTCAGCAAACGTCCAATTTTCTTCACGTCATAGGATGATGGGCCACATGATTCCAAGTTGCAAAACATACAGTATCCCTGAAATAGTAGCGGCAAACCCATTCGGTGAGATGCACGTTCGGGTCCCCACCCTTCTTCAATAACTTGCAATTGCACCGAAAGGCCTCGACCGCCACAAGGGGAAGAAATAGGGCCAAAATATTGAGGGCGTGCATAGTGATGGAGTGTTTTGAAGAGAAGAATGTGTTGATACTAGATAGTTTGACTATTGACAAGGCGGAAGAGTGTACTTGGCTGGAAGCAGGCTTCGGAAAGATAATTGGAAAGATGGTGGAACGAATTGGAACAGATTTGAGTGATGCACAGCAAATGAACGCAGTTTATATACTATCTCGTATCTACTGAGTACAGTAGTACATACTGTATTGACGGTCTTAAACTTCACTTACAGGGGTTACAACCAATCGTGTCGCAGCATGATATAGGATGATCTGTGATGGCCTGGCTCCAAGAACCAATCGCGGGTGTCTGCGCTGCCGTCTGGGTGATGTGCCCAATCCCGTTGCGCCATAGAAGACAACAAAAGAATACGCATTGTACAAGTTCCTGAACTCTGTACAATTGTTACATATATTCCTGAGGGCTGGGCAATACCCAGACCATTGTAGCGGTTACGCGACCGCTCTGTCCGTTGCACTGTACCTATATATCCCGCACTAAGCTGGTTCTCATCAGCTTAGTGTTCTGACCTCTTGGTCGGGTCGGTAGGGATATCCGATCCTCACAACCATGACATGATCTATTTATGGTGCTGCATAATTGGCGCAATGCTACTACATACTACAGTATAGAAGTATATCCGTATATGTACATACCTGTTGCACAAAAGAATGGGCGCAGCCGTCTGGCCACTCTGTCACTCTGATGTGCTTTGTTTACCCCTATATACCCTGCGACAATACCGGCAATTTCAAGTGACAAAGGTTTTGGAACACTCCCTCAGTCTCCACATGTCGCTCGAAGTCACGATCGTCGGTCAGGGGTGTGGTCAGGAATCGGGATCAGTGGTTGAGAACTTGAGTTTCTTCGTCTCTAGCTTTTTATCTAGATTCCAGGTACCTTTCACGGGTGGCGCTGTTGGAGTATGTAGCAGCCTTATTCCAGGCGTTACTTGTCCTCTTGATGCTTGCATGTATACATGAATGTGCATCCCTACCCGCCCGCGGCCCAATTGATTACAGCCTAGGTAGGTATTAGGTATGGAACGGCCGGGATCACCGGATGGGCCAAATTGGCGTACATGTAACATACGGAGTACATTACTCGTGTGTACTCCGTACCTTCAATCCGAAGAATCGAGCTGGGCTTCTGATTCCTTACCAGTCTCCAGGAAAGAGTTCTCAACTTCTACTGCACTTAGCGTATGAACTATTCTCTCCAACGGCCCAACGGGTTACGACCGTTACGGAGTCCGGAGTCCGGGGACTAAGACGCCTGAGACAATAGGCACACTAGTCCAGATCGAGTGAACAAACTCAACTGTACTAGGTACCAGCCCCTGGTTAATTTCACCTCCACTGCTCCAGGCTCCAGCAGTTCCAGGGACCAGGAAGCAAAGTTGCAAAGGCGTCCACGGTCCAATTATCCGGTATAACAGACATCAACGATGAAGGTCAGAATCAGTAAAATCCTCGACTGACCAGTGAACCCTGAGTCCTCGACTCCTCGGTCGGCACCTTTGCGGCTTTAACGGTTTGACCCCTCTGGTCTTGAGGTATCCTGGTATATACTGTGTCAATGGCACATGCCAGTTCGATTGATCACGTCTCGTCATCTCTCGGTAAACCCAGTCTTGGGAAGCTAAGGGCCAAGGCAGCTGTGACCTGACTATGTACTACATACTGGTATAGCCTATAGGTATGTATGCGGGTGTGAGTTGGCTTCATTGGCGCACTCAGAGCCGTACATGTACCTATGTACTGCCTGACGCGTCACGCTCTACCCATCTTTTCTCCCTTTTTGGACAACGCAAGTCAATTAAAAAAATTAGTGAGGGCCACGGCTTTGCACGATCCAAGTTTGCTCGCTCTATATCGGGTGACAGGTATAATCCTAAGCCCCTTCATCATGATAGTGAATACCTACCGGCTGTACCGTTCACTTTGATCAAGAAGACCTTCAAGACACGCCACCGAGCCAAGGACCCAAGGTGACACAGGCAGGCACAGCTGGCATGCCGCTCCATCCGGATTCCGTCCTTCATCCACTCTTCACCTTCCGACAGAACTATTATAAGTCCAGCTCTATCACAAAACTCTTCTGCCGACACCTTCATGATATTTGCTGAACACTTCTTATCTGCCGGCGTATTCATCACATCTACCTGAGGTTTTCTCACCATTTGTCATGGATTCGACGCCCGTTGCAACAGCAACACAGACATCCCAACCGACAACTATGCGGGAGCCCTCGGCCCCTCGCCACTACAAGGCCGCGGCAGCCAAGGACCTCGAAGGTGACACTGTTATGACGGGAGTTGCGAGTGCTGGGTTTGCAGGGAAGGGCAAGGGGAAGGCTCAGGCGCAGTGGGTGTCCAAGGATGTGTGGGAAGGGCGGCGGTCGTTGATCCAGTGCTTGCGCTGCTTTGCCGACGACCACCAGATTCGCAAATGCGAGATGTTGCCCGCATTCCGCCCTGCTGCGGCCGCTGGGGTGCGGATGTTGGAGGCCGAGATTAACGATGCAGTGGTCTCGGAGTCGGAAAACGACCACCCTTGAGCGCGAGTTTCAGCGAGGGGGTGGGCGTCCGCGCGCATACCACGTTTGTCCCCTGTAGTTAGTACGGAATTTGGAGGAATACAAGAAAATGTGGAGGTTTAACCTTTTCTCCTACCCGTTCTTTGCAATGACTCCATGTTCGGTACTGCTCAGGTGGATAACGGTTGTGACAGCTATGCGGCGGTGAGCGAACAATTTGTTCAGCGTCTTGGATTGGAGCGCTTTGGGCTGCCTAATCCACGAAGGTTGTGTACGGCGGTGGAAACTCAGCGACGACGTTCGTTCTCGCCGGGGGCCCAACTACGGATCCGATATTTGGTCCGATTCCAAGCCGATGTTGATGGTTGGGCTTTCCCAGTGGTGGCCTATGTGATTCCTGGCCTCACGCGGGATTGCATCTTGGGGGCCCCTTGGCTCGTCAGGAATGAGATCGTGTTGCATGCGGCCGAACGTCAGTTGGTGGTGGGTTCTCGCAATCATTTGGTCGTCCCGTCCGTCGAGGATCGGGAGACTGCAAACCCGACGGTGGGACTACTCGGGCCAGTTTAAGTAGGCATGGTGCGGCGGGCGGCGAAGGACGGGTCGGACATTCGCCTCTTGGCTACGAGTCTGAGGGAGACGACCATGGTTTTGGCGCAGTCTTCAGGGCCTCCGATAGTGGAAGAGGACGACGTTGCGCGTAAGCTGCCACCGGAGCTACGCGAGTTTGCAGATTTGTTTCGGAAGGAGAAGGCGGATGCGCTCCCCACCCCATCGGGGCAAGGCAGATCACCACATCCGTCTCAAGCGGGATTCGGACGGCGCTCTGCCAGAGCTGCCTTTAGCCCTTTATACAATATACCGCGGGATCAATTGCTGGAAATTCGGAATTGAATTGATGAATAAGGGTTGGATACGAGCCTCTTCGTCCTCCGCCGCGGCCCCTGTTCTCTTGGTGAAGAAGGCGAACGGAGGCTGGCGCTTCTGTGTGGACTACCGGGCCCTCAACAAGGTGACAGACCAAGACCGATACCCTTTGCCCCTCATCAAGGAGACATTACGTTCTTTGTCGTCGGCTAGGTGGTTCACGAAGCTGGACGTCCGGACGGCCTTCCACTGACTGCGTATGGCGGCGGGTGACGAGTACTTGACCGCATTCCGTACACGATTCGGTCTCTTCGAATGGCTGGTGTGTCCATTCGGGTTGGCGGGTGCCCCCGCCACGTTCCAGCGATACATCATACATCGGTGGGGCGTTGGGAGAAGCGACTTATTCTGGGCCAAAATTGACTTCAAAGTTCAAATCCAGCAGATGTTGTCAGGTATATTGAGTCCCCTGCCAATCCCCACGATCCCGGGTCCCGATCAAGTACACCTGTCATCAACCACGGCGTATGCATGTCGTAGAATTGTTGGAGGGGATCTCGATAATTCGTTTCGCGGATGTTCAAGCGAAAGAGTCCAAGTTTATGTCCAATACTAAGGCCGTAGTACTCTCCGAATTTTCAGCCCGGAAGTCACACAGTGCCCAACATTGAACATTGTCTGGCCAACTCCCCGGCACGACCAGTCGAAACTTTATTCCTGGCCATTTCGAGTGGAGTGTAATAGTAATCAGTCGCAATCTCCATTGTGAAATCTGCGTGCTTGTGTCCTTTTTCCCATTTTCTCCCTCAATTTCCCTCCAAGCAAGTGGTGGTTACTGTACTGAAGCGTGGTATTCTGGATAGCATCGCACCCTAAAGCCCACGAAAGGCCCAAGATTTGTAGTACGCCTGCCTGCGTCCGTGATACCACCCACATCTGCAATCATGTCCCGTATCACGTCCTAGGTCAGGAGGCAGAGCTCGGTCGGACATGGATTGGGAATTTGAGACGTGGGGTTGTCAGTTGATAAGCGCATGGCAGTACGCATCGCAGAAGTCGTGATCCTAGAGATCAGCTGCATCGAGGTTCGGGATGGACATGAACGGCTCGATTTCGTGCGCGACGGGCCTGTGAACATTACTCAAGACTCAAGAGATCGAAGGAAAAGACACTCGTCAGTAGTCGCAGCTTGGGCCGGAACAGTACATTTTTGATCGTCTCCGCCGTCCGGCGCCGTCGATTCTCTTGGAAAATGTCGATACTCTTCGTTTAGTGTCCTCCAGACTGAAGCAAGCTAGCCTGGAAAGGAGTGGGAGTTGAAAGTTGCTGAACGTTCAAAGCATCAGTCCTGGGAAGCCTGTGTGTGAAGTTTTTGGTCAGGACCCTGTAGAGGTGTGGGCTCCAGCGCGGGGTTTTACCTTTTAAGGGGGAGATACCGAATAAAAGGCAAGCCTGGATTTGAAATGGAGTGGGCCATCCCAAGACTCGCCTCGTCGCCAAGAGTTGTTTCACACCTGCGCGATTAGCGCGACTGTTTTGACGAGTTTATTTCCTCAATTTGATCGCTGTCTACATTTAAAGCTCTCTGTGCGTTCGGTTCATCAGGATATACAGCGTCTTATGTATTCAGTCAATGGCTCTTTGTAAACGACAAGCTCTACACAAGGCTATGTATATGATGACTTGCAGCTAACGCTTCGTTCGCATGTCTCCTCAGGATCCGCGGTCACACCTTGCGCCGAAGAGGGTCGAGCATCAATTTGCGTCTAGAAGACTGCACGGGCAGGTTGCCCAGCCTACATATTTGAATGAAACGATGATTAAGACATGCGCAGGTAGCTATCATAGCCCAGGCGCTTCGTCGATGCAAGAGCAGTGCATTGCGGTTGGTCCAAGGATCAATGCTGTAAAGGAGGTATCATTCGATCTTGTTTGATTGACTTGGATATGAGATACCATAATTTCTTGCTGGAGTTCATGCAGTTCAACGCAGCAGCCCCCCCAGGCCTCGCCAAACTCGGTTGCACGGATCAGCTCCCGACAATTGGGAAGCAAAACGGATGGACAAATCGAGTTCTAAGTGGTGCAAATACATACATTTTCCAATTGAAAAGATGAAAAATTCGACATGTCATCTTTATTACAACAGTCCCCAATAGTACAGCATGAGAGCCACCAGCCAGGCCATGGGAGTCGGAGTGGCGACAGCGTTCCACACCATTGCTGAAGCTACAGCTTGAATTTCCTCAACACACACGTCAGAGGCGCTGCAATGTGCGGAGATGCGTGACGCTGTCACGCTGGTGCTGAGATTTCTCATCACCTGTGGGCAATGACATTGCTTCATTCGGTACCTATTGTGTGCTGTATAGGGCATGTTTTCATTGCAAACAGAAGATACAGCGATACCTACCTACGAATGTGCTCTCGGCGCTCGCCGGACCGCACAACGTCTGTTACGCGGTGCCTGACAAGAGTCTTCAGATCCTTGTGAATCGAACAGGGATGCTGTGGAGATGAGGAACCGGAAGCGAAACCCGGTACATATGATCTATTTCCGTATATATGTAGGTATCCGAATTCACGAGGCTGTAATTTGCGAACCTTGACAGGCTGGACAATGCCGTTATTATTCGATTACTCTAGATAGGTGTGAGCCTAATGTCTAGTACATCTATTACATAAGCCGCACAGGAAACCCCCTAGCGCAGGAGGACAATTGCCGTTGTGTTGCTCAACTTGCACCCATTCCGGGCAAAATCAGAGTCGACTTCGTTGGTTGCTACTTCGTATGTACTTGCAAAATAGCCGACCTCATCAGATTATTTTACCCTCGTTCATCAATACAGGTACAAATGCACTACATACGCTGCCGCCCAAGTTCCAACATGGCGAAAGGAAATTGTAACATGTCCAAGGCCGTCGTTGTTTGCTCCAGGGGGTTTTAATCCGTTCTGGCTATTCGCAAGGTGAAACACGGGAGTGGATGGGGGCACGGGCGGGTTCCCAGACGAGCCGCAAACCAAGGGTGGGTGCACGAATCCGGGAATGATGAGGACTGAGAGCCAGTTTGGCCTTGGTGAACAGGTGAGTATATAGGTATGCATGTGGTATGTATGTGGTATGTATATTGCCCGATGTTATTGGATGATGTCGACGGGAGATAGGATTGAGATGCATGTTAGGACGAACGCGCACGGGCCTTGACCCGGTTTGCCTGGCACCGACCAACAGAAGATATTCATTCTGATTGATTCGAGCAACACAACATGCACAGACTCTTCTGTGCCTGTCTGTGCCTGTGCCTATGCCTGTGTCTGTGCTTGTGCAACGGGACGAATAATCTTGGACAAATGGCAACAAATGCATTTCCTCCAATGCGTGCTCGGCTGCCGAGGCCGGCGTGCCGAGTTTCGAGTTTCGAATTCTTCAGTTTGCCCGAGTTGGTGTGCGGCTTGTACTAACTTCCGCCTACCTTGCAACGCACGGGTGACGGTAGAGTAAGGCATGATACTTGGTAACTTGGCTGGCCAACAAGACGCTCTTGTGTCTCCTCCTGTGTAGTTCTGCGTGGCTGAATCCTGCGGCCCCCGCGTTGTCACTTATTATTACAAGTTACAAGTTATTTTTGCCTCCTTGCAGCATTCCGGCGCAGCCGCATGAATCACCACGACGTCTTGTCTCGCCAACCTCCCACCCAGCCTCCCGCCCCTTGCTCGCAGCGATTACTTATCTCATCGCCCTTCCTGTTGCATGAGCTCTTTTTTTTTTTTTACATCTGTCTGTGCCACACCGTTATTTGCGATAACTTGCTCACAACCTTCTCACTCTCCCTCGCTTTCCTCCCTCGCGCAACGCTTTCTGCACGTGTCCAGCCTAAATCGCCATCTCGTCGCTCCCTCTCTGCGAATCGCCCAATCATCATGCGCTTCTCGATCTTTTTGGCTGCCGGCTTCTCGGCCCTGTGCGCTGCGCAGACTCAGGACGCACCGGTGACGCAGAACAATCCCCGCGTCGTCTACCAAGCCACCTTGCCGAAGGAGGCGTTCTACAAAGGAGACTTGGATGGCAATGTTCGCGGCTATGTGCGTGCTGAGCGTGGTCCGGATGGCCAGGGCGTCAAGTTCAAGGTGCATTTTAAGAATCTGCCCAAGCAAGGGGGCCCCTTTAGTACGTCCCCTCCCCCCCCCTTTTTTTTTCTTTTTTCGTTTTTCTCTTTCCCCTTTCTCAAAGTTCTAGAAAAGATATGCAAAACACCAGAAAGCATGAATTAATTCTCCTTTGCAATAGTGTACCATCTGCACGTTATGCCCGTCCCCGCCGACGGCAACTGCACCCATACGCTCGCGCATCTGGACCCCTACCAGCGCGGTGAAACCCCGCCTTGCGATGCATCGAAACCCGAGACTTGCCAGGTCGGAGATTTGAGCGGCAAGTACGGCCACGTCACGCAGGACCCCTTTCGCGCAGAGTACGTCGATCCGTATAGCTCGCTCGAGGAGGGTACGCCGGGCTTCTTTGGCAACCGGTCCATTGTGTTTCATTTCGCCGACAAGAAGCGCATTACCTGTGCCAATTTCGCCAAAGTAGAGGCATGTTCCCATTAAGGTGGTCGGGGTGGGGATGATGTTTCGGAGTGCGTGTGCGTAAGCGCGCGCGTAGGGCATGGGCGGCACAAACTGTACGCAGACTTTCTTATCATGTATGACTATTCGATCAGCCGCTTTGACAACAATATTCTCATTAGGATAATTGCAGGAAGCGAGATTTTGCCAATGTACCAAATCCTCATCGTTGTTGGATGTCGTATGCCTGCCAGCGCCACGTGAATCCCCATTGCCATGTGTTCAGCGGTAAGTTGTCAACGTTTGCGAGCTTTATCCGGCCCCCTAGACCCCCCCCCCTGTCGGAGTCAGCATCGATCGCACCAATGATATCGTCACTCGCTTTTTAGTTTCGTGCAAGGAGATCTCACCGGCTGGGATGCCGGACTGGCCCGTCCGTGCCCACCAGACGACTGATTGAAGGAACCTTCCACCCCAGCTTCCTCTGATGGAAACGCGCAATTTGAAGCCTGTCAAAAGGTTTTGCATCATTTTGCATCTCTATTTCGCTCGTTTTTTGCCTATCGTCTCTGGAGCATGGCGATACATAGCCATGTCAGTTGCCCCTAAGCAATGGCCCTCACCAGAATCTCCTCGGCTTCCACCGCCGCCGCCGCCGCCGAACCATACGCCAGTCACCCCCTACACAAAACCACAGATGGCATCCGCGTTGTCACCATCGAAGCCGACCTCGACAGCCATGGCCGAATCGTCTGCCACTTACTCACCACGACGTTTGCCCAGCGACCGCGCTACGAGACCCTATCGTACCGCTGGGGCGACGAGTCCTTGACAAAGACCATTGTCGTCGACGATGTGGAGATGTGCGTCACGACGAACCTGTGGGATGCGCTGCAGTATTTCCGTGAAAATCCGCGGAATATGCCCATCTGGATTGATGCGCTCTCTATTAATCAGAGGGATGTTCCGGAGCGGAGTAGCCAGTTGCGTATCATGCCGCATATTTATACGAGGGCTAGCTCGACGCTTGTGTGGCTGGGGCGACGATATGTTGGGCTGTTTGATGAGGCGAGTGCTGCTGCTTCTGGTGCTATTGCACCGGAGGGAGAGGTAGACTTGGGGGAAGAAGTAGAAGCATCTCAGGTAAGGGCAGAGGCAGAGGCAGAGGTAGAGGCAGAGGTAGAGTCACCACCGGCAAAGCCAGATCCACATACAGAAGACCCCCTTGCCAACATCAAGGAACAAATCATGACAGACGGCTACTGGGACCGCGTCTGGATCCTACAAGAAATTGGCAAATCGCGCCATATCCAGCTCTGCTTCAGCAAACAACCCACCGAATGGGACACCTTCATCACCTGGATACGCACACACTCCTCCATCGACAACACCACCGGCCCCCTCAAAGTCGATCACCTCCGCCGAGACAAATACGACGGAAGCTGCTCCCTCCGCAGCCTCCTCACCAACCACGCCAGCGCACTAGCCAAAGACCCCCGCGACAAGATCTACGGCCTCGTCGGGCTATCCACCGACGGGCGTGGCTTCCCCATGAACTACAACAAGACCCTCCTCGAGGTCTGGTCCGACACAATCCACTTCATGAGTCGGCACGAGCTCCTCCCCCAAGAATGCGACCAACGCATCCACTTCTGCCAAATAGTGCGCGAGCTCCTCGGCGGCGAGAACGCCCTCGGCTCCGTCTCCGGCGTGGTTTGCTTCCACCATGCCCCCGGGGACGAATCCTTCCTGGACCAGGACGAGCGCAAGAAGCAAGCCAGGGCCTGCGATGAGATGGCCCTTTCTGCGTTATCCTTCTGGGCTGAAGTCTATGGGGTGATTGTCTCTCTGGGGCCTTGTACGAGTGAATTGCTCTCCTCGCTTGAGACGACTGATGCGTGGGACGAGGAACTCCAGCGATTATATCGGGGGGATCTCGACAGAGCGTACTTTGAGAACGATAATTTGTTGCGCATGATTCTGGATAGTGGCGGTGCTGCTGCAGAGGCGGGAGTAGGAGGAGGACTCGGAAAGAAAGACGTGGGCGATGATACGGGCAAGATTGTGGATATGGCGCGCTTTCAGCACTATAAGATTGAGTTTCATGGTCCTGAATTTTTTAGCGACTACTGGAATTTTAGGCATAAGAATCGGGAAGTGGCGCCTGGTCTTGAAGCAGCGTGGGTGCATGAATTGCCGTCGTTTTCTCAGGGCGATGGCGATGGTGATGGTGGTGTCTATGACGAGGAGCCGCGTCTGGCTATGCTCAAGATTCAGCGCCACGCTTGTAACTACACGCCCTTTAAACTCGCTCTGGTATCGCCGCGCGCACAGCAGGGGGACTTGGTTTGCCGTCTGCAAGAGTATCCCCTGAAGAGGGTTGTGCTGAGGCCGGCTGCGGAGATACAGTCGAATGAGGTGCGGATGCATGTCTGTGGGACGGCTGTTATGGTGAGGGATGTCTTGGGGGGAACGGGCGAGACGGGTGGGAAGATGGACTTTTCTGGGGATGAGCGTATGCAGAGGTCGTCGAAGATGAAGTTGGTGATGGATGCGCGGACGTTGTATGCGTTGATGTTTGGGAATACGGAGAGTAGAGAGGAGATAGAGACGTGATAGACGCGTGCTCAGAATCAGATTGAGTGTGAGCGCGGAGAGTAAGAGAACGAGGAGAAAGAGGGGAGAGAGGCGGACTTCCTGTGGATGCAGGATGCAAAGCTGCCCGAGGTATGTAGTTGGTGGTCTCTAAGTGAGATGAAAATTCACTGTGGTGATGAACGTGCCGTGGAGTAAATCGCTGCCAAGTAAACGTATGCTTCTGAAGACTGAGGATTCCGATGGATCGTCCGATGGATCGTCCGACATCTACCCAAATGTACGATGCCTTTTTCTCCAGACTGTCATCGACAAGTCTCTCCGATTGCAAGCAGAACTCGGCACAGGCGCGATATACTCGCTGCATATAGCACATATGTACATGAAATAAATGCACAAGATACTGATAAAGGCTACTGATACCTCCAGGGGCACCCCACAACGGACGGGCTCTGAAGAAAAGGAAACGGTCGGGAAAGAATTCGGTGCTAACATACAACTATTGACGTGTTCAAGAGTACTCATCTCAGACTAATTCTCTGCGTCTTTCATCCCGCATGTATCAAGCATTCGTGCCGCTTCTAACTTTTCCAATTCGATGTGTTTCATTTTCAAATTTACAAAACGGTACTTTGGCGAAAGATCCGTCCACAAACACACAAGAAAGTTGCGGACAGGTCCCAATGGATTATTGCAAGCCCCATTCCTGGTAAGTCACTCATCACAGGTGACAGTACTCACTGCACATGCAGTTCATTCAATTCCTAGAAAGTCCTTTTCTATATATCGGCATCCACATTGCCATGACGCTCCCTTGATGATCCTCCATTTCCAACCAGGCGTAAATGCTCCTTTATATATCCAAAAAAAAAAAAAGAAGAAGAAATAGAAGACGGCAAACCCAATCCCAAGCCTGAAAAATCCCATGTCAACGTCCATGCTCCCAAGACAATCCCAAACGCCGTGCTGTAAAACTCTGTCAACCGTAAACATCACCATCATCGTCGTCGTTACCTTGTCCGTCATAATACCCAACAAAGTCTAAACCCTCACGCCCTTTCTTTCCCCCGAGACTTATCCGCACCGAGATCCCCAGCCCCAATATCCTGCATCTCGATATCCTCTCCGCACGCAAGCCCCCCAGCCACTCCATCCCCAGCGAATCCCTCGTAAAGCGCCCGCCTCGCCTGCTCACCCTTCTCCACCCGCTGCATGAGATCTTGGTCCGTCGGCCAGTACACCCTCCGCACGCTCTGCACAACCAGATCCATAACGATGAGCGCCGCAAGCGCAAGCAGCAACGTCGCCCACCAGCTGAGCTGGCGACCAAAGTTGTGCAGAAACGCGTTGCGGACAATGTCTTTGCCGGCTTTGAGGGGGTACATGCCCGAGAGGAAGAGGCACCAGAGGAACCAGCCCGTGACGGAGACGAAGAAGCCGGTGAAGGTGATGACGGTTTTGTGGTGGAGTTCGAGGATGCTGCGCAGGTAGGTGTTGAACAGGTAAGTATATATGCTTTTTGAGCACATCGATATCAAAAGGGGCACACATATATATATACCAGTGCAAGACAACAACGGAAGAGGGGGGGGGGGGGGGGGGGCGCACTCACAGCAACTTGACATTAATAAAAATCACCCCCACCGTAAAACACAACGCCCCCATCGCATACAAACTCGTATCCTGCGTCCCCAACGCAGCCCCAAAATCTCCCCACGTGAAGTAGTATATCACAAAACTCCCCAACACACCCATCACCATCCATCCCGCATACTGCACCAGCCCGAATCCCCTCCCCCTAGGCCCAAAACTAGCATACAGCTCCGGCACCGCAAGCAAAGTCCCCGCCGCGAGATCCTTTTCAAATATCCCCAGCAATATCACAGGCAGCGACGTAAACAAGCTATTAAACACAGTCAAGCTCCAGGACTCAAAGAGGGATGTGCCAGAATAGCCATTGAAGCGCTGGAAGTGCGCCTGCGCGAGGAAAAACAGAATCTCTTTCCAGAATGTCGCGAGGACGTATTTCCCCGTGCGGAGGTAATTCCAGCGCCCGTGTACAAAGAGTAAGGGTTGCAGGAAACGGAACTGGGCGATGGCGTAGTCGGCTATGCGGGATGCCTGGAGGCCTTCGCGGCCGGAGATGCCGAGACCGACGTGGGAGGCTTGGATCATGCCAATGTCGTTGGCGCCGTCGCCAATGGCCAGGGTCATGGAATGGGGGACGAGGCGGCGGATAGCGCGGACGAGGTTTGCTTTTTGGGAGGGGGAGGCGCGGCAGCAGATGACGGAGTCGACTCGTAGGACGAGATCGTAGAAGAGCAGGGAGAGTTGGGTATCGGCGTCGATTGTGGAGAGAGTTTGGCCGTCGACGACGAGGACGGAGTGGGGGACCATGCCGCGGCCGACGTCGTTGAGGGTGGTGGTGAGGCTTTCGAGGAGATGGCCGGCGTGTTGGTTTCCGCTGTGGCGGTCGAGGATGTAGAGCTCGGAGAAGGGCTTGCAGACCCGGGCTGAGTGGCCAATGTTGATGGCTGTTTCGCGCTTGTCGCCTGTGAGCATCCAGACTTTAATGTTGGCGCGGCGAAGCTTGTCCATGGTTTCGGGGACGCCCTCTTGGAGTTTGTCTTCGATGGCTGTGGCGCCTGCTAGCTCGAGTTTTTGCTCGATTCGCTCGCCTGCTGCCTCGACTAGTTCCTGGCGGTTCGAGAGACTTGTCTCGGCTGCGCGGTAGACGGCCTTCCAGCTCGAGTATGTCTCCTCGTCGAGGTAGCGGTACGCGTAGAGCAGTGTGCGGAGGCCCTCGCTCGCAAAGTCGTTTACGTGCTGGAAACACTTTTCGAATACGCCCGCTTCGTCGGACGCGAGGTGCTCGTCGATTCGCTCATCAACCGTATCAAAGGCCGTTGTCCGCGACGGCAACTTGCTGCTTGCGTTGAGCTGGCGCAGCATGTCCAGTGAGCCTCGTGGAGTCGAGGCCGTAGACTGGCGCCCAGCAGCAGTCGCAACGACGAGACTTCGTCGCAGATCGTGCAGCCGATCGATAGATTCGCGCGGTCTTGTCAAGGCCAAGCTGCTCCGCGGCAGTGTTGTATCTCGCACGCTGGCCATGCTCATGCGCGTCCGGGCCTTGTCCTGCTCAAACGTCTTCCGCACGCTGGCCCGCCGGCTAATGTCCATGAACTTCTGTTCAGCAAGATGGCTTAGCCTTAGCCGTGACAGGACCACGTTGTCGGCGCCTTTGCAGAAGACGCAGATGCGGCCGTCCGGCATGCGGACGATGACAGACATCCGCTTGCGCTTGCTGCTGAATTCAATCACGTCTAGCACCTGGTACACCTCAACCTGCAACACGCCGTGTTCATCCTTGGTCTGCAGCGTGATGGTTTGGCCGGCTCGGTCGGTAACCAGCCAGCCCATGTCGCGCGCTGCTTCGACGAGGGCCAGTTCGTCCGGAGAGGCGGCTTGAAAGGAGAGCTCGCCATTGTCCTGCTTCTCCGGCAGACACGTGTGGCAGAGTGCCATGGCGAGAAGCAGGTGCTTCGCTTTGCGGGAGAAGACGGTGTTGGGCTTCCGGCGCATGTAGTCCAGCATGTCCTCGGTCTTCACTTCGGGCTCCTCGTTGGGCCGGACGGACGACTTCCAGTGCGACACGCTTGCCACGGAGCCCATTCTCGAGAGCGTGGGCCGCGGCAGCAGCTTAGCATGCGCGTACTGCTCTGCCTCTTCGGACTCGCTGGTTTCATCTAACATGCCTGCGTCTACAACGTCGACAGCCAGCTTACCATCGTTACTTGCCCACGTTGAAGCCACTGCCGCTTGCGACGGCGCTCCATCCTTGTTCTCGTGTTGGGGACGACGGCTTCGACGACGAGAACGCCGATCAAGTCGTCCCATGATGGAGGCCTCAATCTTGGAGCACTTCAACTGCTCGTCCCGCTGCACATCCATGTCATGCAGGCATGCCACGCCAGCGACGCTCATCTTACGGAAACGCATCACGTTTTCCGTCAGTGTGCCTGTCTTGTCCGAGAACACATGGGTCACTTGGCCGAGGTTCTCCAGAATGGTGGTCGTGTTGGCCACCATGGGCGTGTCGCTTACGGGATCATACATGGCGACGTCATGCAACAGCACCAGCTGGCCGAGCTTGATAATCTCCATGCTTATGTAGAGAGAAAGCGGGATCAGCGTGTTGAACATGATGAGGTATCCGAAAAATACTTCCCGAAAGGGCACGCTGGCGGAGAAGAGACCGTCGGCGGGCACGAGGTAAAAGGAATTGTCCTGGATGCGGCGCTTCCACAGATGATAGCCAATGGTAAAGCCGGCGGCGAGCATGAGGACGATGATGATTTGAAAGAGGATCATCGTGTTGATGATGGAGTGCATGGCGGGCTTCTTGGCCGTCACATTTTTGTTGGCGTTCATACGTATCTTGCACTCCTCGCCCGAGTTCACCACAATTCCCACGGCCTCGGCGGTGTTGCGTAGGATGGAGCCTCGGTACACAATGTTGTTGAGCGAGAGAGGAACCGTCTCGTCGGCGACCGTCACCCGGCCGTCGTAGCTGTACAGATCGATGTTGGGGTCTTCGGACACGACGGTAGCCTGCGTTGATCGGATTCCAGCGATGGTCGTGCACCGCTCAGCGAGCAAGGGGCAGGCCTGCTTGCTCTTGAGATTCGTCTCCCCGTCCAGAGCCATTGTCTCTAGGAAAGCAACCCCGTTCGGCCCAGTCGCGTGCAGCAACACCATATCGGCCGGCACGCCGTTGTTTCGCCTTAATCGCACAATATCGCCGACCTTGACGTTCTGCCACTGGGTCTCCTTCCAATCTTCTGGCTTCGTGTGCTCGGCGTACGAGATGGATCCTGCGGACTGTGAACCACTCTCGATATCGGCCACGTGCCTGCTCTGGACTACGCTGGGTCGTTTCTCTGTAGACGACGCCCCTGAGCGGCTCGGTTTGTGGTCATATACAGAGCCGCGCCGCAGAACCCATGTCACGCTCCGATTCTCTGCCTTATCCAGCTGGTATCTTCGGTAGTCGTCGAATCCTTCCTTGGCCATGCTGAAGGCCACGAAGATGGACAGCGGGACAATGGTGGTCCATCGCCCTACGGTACTCAAGCCGGGGGTAACTTGCAGAATCCCCATGACCAGAAAGTAGAAATTGCCCAGCTTACTGAACTGAAAGAGCAGCTGCTTCGGCACAAAGTCGTAGACGGTGTATCGACTCGATCGAATGAAATTGCTCACGTACGGCTTTTTGCTTCGCTCATCTATCAGGTCCGTCAATCCATTGTCCTGAGAGAGGTCCAGAGGAATATGGCGTCCATCGCGACTCCGAGGGAGAGGTTTGCGCCGGAGCAATCCCTCGATGATGAGTTTCTGATACACGGCCGCGAGACGAGATTTGAGGTCCTGCTTCCAGGAAGCGTGTCTTGACACACCCTTGCCAGCTCTTCCCTTGTTCCTGCCTGGCCGCAATTTTCGAATTGTATCACGGAGTTGCTTGGTCGCTTTGTCGCCGTGGACTGGAGGAGTAAACGGACTGCTCGAGGCGGCATGAGCTGGCCTGGTGAAGATATCGGCTTGGGAGCTCGCCCTCTGTGTTGAACTATCAGCAGCACCGCCGGAGCATGTTTCCATCTCTATCGCAGGATCTCGCGATTGGATCGGAAACAGCACGTGGTTGTCATGGCCGAGTGCCCGGGTCGTCTCTAACGCCAGCGAGCGCCTAATGGACGATCTGGGATACGACGAGCGCGCGATGCCGCCGGCCGCCTCGAAGCTGTGCCTCGTTGGCATATGTTGCGACGCATGGTGCACGCGCTGCTCTTCCGCGCCGGTCACGGGAGACAGCGGTCCGGGGAGGGAGCTTCTGTAATTATCGTCGTTGTGTCGTCGCCGCCACGTTGAGCTTGAGCCGCCATCCGGGCTACTAGGCCGAGCCGGGGCCATGATTATCTGCTGTTGTGCCTCAATACCTCAAAGGGGGATGAGGCCGCGGTGATGACAAACTCGTTGGTGGTACGAAAGCGTAGCGAGGAAAAACCAAAACACGACAGCAACAAAGCACGATAACGATGTATGATGAGATAATAATACTACACACGATGATCAAGGAAGAAAGAGTCAGACGAAGGGAGGTCGGGTTCAGCGCAAGGGCTGGCCGTCCCAAAACGTCGCGCGCAAAACGCCACAAACGAACAGGCAGGTGAAAGAGCAAAGGTTCGTAGGTGGCGTGGAACTGTGGAACTGCGCCCCGCGGAATACACACCAACAAACGGCATCCGCCGCCCGCGAAACTCACACCTCCACAAAGCCACCAGCCACAAGGCTACCGCCTCCACGGCCTTCAGAGTTCAGACCAATGAAACGGCCCAACGGCGTCGCCACGCGGGCTGCAGCCTCGCTTTCGACCAATCAAAATGCTTGTCTTGTCGTTGAGGTCGAGGACCCTTTTTTATTCCCCGCGTCAGCATGGCGAGGCGCAGCGCTGCATGGATGATGGGCCTGATGTTGGACGGCTCGAGATCGGCCACATGGAGAGAATACATATCGTAAAAGGACGAGAATAACAGTCAGCCTCTGATTCACATAATAACACTCCGTATGTAAGCCTCATTTTATCGTTCCCCAGTTACACACATGCTGGCACAAATTGGTGGCTGCAGGGATTGCAAACAAGGGTCCAAAGACCGGCAGCCATGAGACCCATAACGGCGGGAGTCGGGAGTCGGGACCAGAAGAAGTCTGGAATTGCGAATTGCAAGACAATAGCCTCGCATTGCATGTAAAGGCCAGAAATGAATATCTCCAGACTCCAAGCACTCACATCCGTCTTCACCGTGAGCTCCCAAGCCTTGACAGCCAAACTGTCGGGTTGTTTTCCAAGCGCCCCAACTGAACCCGCGTCATAGATAGCCGACCTTTCCTCTTCAGGAATCTTGTCTTCCCGCATCGCCTTCTCAATCAACACTCCATCTGTATGAGAAACTCCTTATCTCCCAAGAACAGCGCACCTCCACAACAAAGAACGAGTAGCTCATGAGGCATCCGAAGCTCGGATTACACCATTTCTCACATCACACGTCAGTCACACTTCGAAGCGCAAAACTTCCTGAACTCTGTGGACAGTTCCCCCGACACTACTGCAGAGGAGGAATACTTTCCAAATTCCTTTTTGTTTGAACTCAGACATGGCGCCCACTCACCGGAAAGCTTTTGCCGAGGCGACTTCCAGTCGTTCTGTGGCTAAGGTGCCGGCTGAGCGTGAAGGACAGACGTTGCTTTACGACCCTCCCGACTTCGAAGTTGTCATGCGCGACAACCCGGATCTACCTCAGCAATGGGTTCCTATCGTCCCTATAGATGTCTCGAACCTCAATATCCAGATGAAACTGGTCTACGAGACACTCCAATCATGGATAAGAAATACGCAGGGCTATGACCCGTACAGTTCCAGCACTATTCGCGCCTCTTATCAGATTGCTTGTGCCCGATATCAAGAAACGGTACATGCAGTCCGATCGGGTAACCTCACCGGTGAATTTGATATGCCTCGGCTTCTACAAGACATGCAAGATTCATCATTACTGTTGATGAAAACAAACTTGTTACAGGGAGCGCTCTCACTACAGGCACTACAGGCGATGCCCCTTGTCGCGCCGCAGGATCCGAGCCCTGAGGACCTAGACTCGCACGTCAAGGCACGGCTCAGCGATTTCCTCATCACAATGCCGTCTTCAAATACTATAGCAAATAATCCAGATCAGTCTGGCGACGTCTCGTTAACTTCCTTGCCAAGTCAGCCTTTACGTCAGGAAAGATCTGCTCTTTCCCTGGTCCAATTAGACCCACCAAGAAAACTCCCTCGCTTCGATGGGGACCGGACCAAGTTTCGTGTGTGGTGGTCGAGGGTCACCGCGTACTTGGAGTTTTATGGCGACGGATTTCCATCCAGCGATCAGTACAAAATCAACTGGCTCGGATCGTATCTTCAAGGCATTGCTCAATCGTGGCATCTCGTCAGAGACACGAAAATGAAGCGCGAGGGGGTACTTGATACCTGGACCGCGTACTCTACGAAATTTCAGGAGATGTTCAAGGACAAGGCCGAAGAGCACAGAAACACAGTCAAGGCGTACAAGAAAGCTGTTAGAGCGTCCAAAATTGCAGCCGAATCGTCCAAGAATGCAGCCCGAGAGTGCGAGAAGTTCAAAAGGATGATGGAACTCGAGTGGCAAGGGGACACGGAACTCTATCTATCGGAGCTTCGTGAACTCAACGATTCGATGCATTGGTCTGGAGCGGTCCTGAGGAAGCACGTCTTCAGTAGCATACCGAAAACGATGATCGAATGGGTGTATATGAGAAACTGGCCTCTACCCGAATCCGATGACGAGTTTCTCAATGCGGTTTCGGATGTAGGGCAGTCCTATGAGAACTTTTTGGACATCAGCGCTTCAATTGCGGAGCATTCCGAGCCAGACCAACCCAAGGTGAAAGAACCGGAGCGTCGTCGTCAGCGGCCCCGCAGCTCAAATCCAGTCTCTCGCACAAAAGAATCGCGCAAGTCTGATAGAGTCAAGATTTCGACACCCGCGGAAGAGGCCTCTCAAGGGATTGATCCGTCCGCGAACGTTGACTGCTGGCGATGCGGACGGGAGTTCCGGGACAGTCACAAGACATCGACTAGTTATGCCCGGAAAGATGTGGATGGACGAGAAGTGCCGCCCGCTCTAAAGGCAGGCTCCTTGAAACGAAGGCGGGAAGTGGAAGAGGAGGAACATGAAAGGGATTTCTACAGAAGATGGAAACCATCAACACCTTGACGTTTGACCAAGGGGTTCCCAGAGCTAGACTCGGAGGGCAATCAGAATGTGAATCGTATCTTCAGAAGCCACTACAGACCGATCGATGGGAGAAAGGGGCAAAGGCAGGACATTCAGCGAAGCCGCGTCAAAGCGACAAGTGTCAAGCAGTTATGGATGGACCCAGTCTCGGGCGAAAGAATTACTGTGAGAATGAAACTAAAGCGTGGGCTAGATTTTCCTGTTCTATTGCCACTGCACAACGAAGTTTTTTGCGCGGCTACAGATATAGCAAATACATCTCGAGACTCGCTCATCAACTCGAAAGTTGTAAAACCCTACATGCCAATGTCCAAAATACCATACAACATACACAAAGAAATACAAGATTTGAATCCAAAAACATTTATCAAAGACAGAATCGTCGGGATCAGTCCTGTTTCACCCTTTTAAATCCACACAGAATGCCTTACGGAGCACTCAATTGACGCAGTCATATCGGACTGGGATCTGAGGCCTGCTCCAGCTCGCGCAAGCATGCACCGATCGCCGTGTCTAATCCAACCTATCCGTCAGTCAAGAATGTTGCTGCCGCAAAGGAAAAAAATTTACTTACGTGGCAATGACAGGCATTTCAACCACAACCGATCGAGAATGGATGCCTTGGATCTCGTTGCCCATTTGAAGGCTGGAGAGGGGATCCAAAACATTGTCCGACAACCCAGACAGTTGATCGAGTCGAGACATTGTGTTTTTGTTTCTTCTAGACACAGTCCACTGTCAGCATGTCCTGACTATTCAGCAAGACGATTTCTCTACTCACAATGTCTCCATTTGTGTCGGACTTGGCACAAAATTGCACTTCAGTGAACCGAGAGTTCTCTCGAGGTTGAGTTCATATCTGTGAAATGTGAACCAGAGTGTACCAGAGTTCATGGCCAAGACAATCGAGAGTTCATGTTTGACGGCACGTTGCTTATCGAGTCCAAGTAGCTACTAGCTGCTCAACGAGTCCAGACCGGTATTCAGATTTGACGCAGTGCCTTGGTCTGTCTTTCTAGGGCCATCCACAGGAGCTGTCAATGCAGCTCACTGGGCACATCTTGAACGGCTTGTAGGGTTCTAAGACTACAACCTTACTTTCACCCGTCGTCTTCACTTCAGTGCCGTTAACACGAGCTGTCAGTGCAGTTCACTGGGCACCGTCGTGGACGGGATAGAGGTTCCTACACCTTTTTCAAGTTGTCAAATGTACTATACAGCACACTGGGCACCATCTTGAATGCATTGGCTGGTAGGGTTCTATAACCTTGCTTTCACCCGTCGTAGACGGGATAGAGGTTCCTACGCCATTTCAAGTTGATTGACGAGACTTCCAGCAAAATCGGCAATCTGGCAGCCTGGCCAGGGAGAGGATGGAGAGGCTGGGTAGTGCTGTTGGGGTCGCGTGGAACTCCATGACTGATAGTGTCGCTGAGAGTGATGGATGAAAAGATTGGTTGTGGAATATGATTATTGATGAATCACCGTGGACTTGTAAGCAAGTAGATGGAGTGAGTTGGAGAAGGAGAAGTTCAGATTCACTCGAGAGCGTCAGAGGACCTGTCTTTATACCTCTTCAAAGGTAGGGAACCCTCCATAGGTACCTATGTACTTACCTACCTACCGATGCCTCGTGGTGGGAGGAGCTGACAAGTTACAATGGTTGCCGGAGCTAAAGGTCTATTGGGTGAGAAGCTCAAAGTGGCTTGGACGATACTCTGCAGCAATGACTGCATTCACTGCAATTCTGTGCTGACAGTGGACACTGCTGAGCAGCAAAATGTGAGAGATCGAATTACATATGATGGATAGGGAAATGCGACACCGCGAAAAAGACATGTGATATGCGCTCTGGTTGGCATGCGCAGCTTCAACTCGCGCATACTAAGCGCCCGGAGACTTAAAGCGAAGGCCCAGCAAACAATATACACGACAACGTCGCATTTAACCAACGCTCTCCGATGCCCCTGCAACATACTGTCACAGGCCAAAAAAGAGGGGTAGGTAGTATCACCAAAGAAAGAATGACCGGGAAATGACTGACGGTCCACGAAATACCTACATACGCTGCTTCTGCGCGGCGCTGTGGTTCTGAAGCGGAGTTCATCTGTACGTCAGACTCACATGCGAAGGCACACTGGCCCGTGAACCCTTCAGCGCCTCTTCGAAAGCGGAAGAAGGGCCCTTCTCTTTGGAGAACGGTCAAGATATGAAGCGAATGGTCAACAAAGACGCGAACAGCCAGAGCAAAAACCGTAACCGACCATCACACACGAGCGCAAGTCTCTCCAAGGATTCAGATTTCAATTTTCTAGATATTTTTTATGCTCCATGTTACCAGTTGCTTATGAGGGTATGGTGTGGAGTCTTTCCAGCTTTCTGTCCCTGTCATTGGTCAGTACCCTTATCGCACATTATCGGTCCTTATCAATCCTCATCACCTTCTACTCTGGATGCCCAACCTTTTCGTAGCCAATCGTCTCGACTCTCGAGGTCACGCGTCACGACGCGCCTTCGGACTGTCAACAAAATGAAGCCACACGCGCAGCTGTCAATCTAGTGCTGTCAATTCATAGATTATTCATACATCACATGAAGTTCCGTCAATCCATTCATCCATCCGCGTCTTCCACAACAGGAATCCTATCCAGCAACATGGACATGAATTCGAATGCCACAGGTCAACCCCCCTTCAATGGTCCTCATCGGCCTAGAGAGCCAAGACAACCCGGTGCAGGAGGCCCTGACTATCGACGGTCATGACATGCCATTTGACCAAGCCGCTACAAGACTTCAAGTCCTTGCGAGTGTCACATTATGTGCTGCGTTGTATCACATGTCGTGAACCGCAATCAGGCACACCTGTAAGTGTATATGTTGAGTTTCTATAACACGAAACGGGGCTAACTGTGATCGATTGTGCGCCCGCCACAGGCCGTGCAAGACACTCCGCGAGTCTCCGGCACCAAGAGGGCCATTGGGCAGGAATACCGTGCATCAGTCTGTGCTCCGGGAACTCTGTCGCCTCGCTCCGCCTGTTGCAGGTCCGTCAACTGCATTCTCTATGGAGTTGAATCTGATACAAGCCTATCTTCTTTGTCGCAGCTTCGTGGAATCTGTTGTGCCGCTACATATGTTGTGTCGCTACATGACCTGAGCTCCGTGACTGTTGCTTCTGTATTGACGCCTCTCTCCGTCCGTTTGAGTTAGACTATCCGAGCTCCGTGGATCCTATCGCAGCATTGTTTTTGTTGTCTCTTCGCCTTCTTGTCGTAGCGCTCCGTCAATTCGGGGCAGATTTCTCTGAAGATGTTTTTGACCAATCTGGCGCTGCGATTGTCCTTTGGAACCGTCTTTTTTCCACATCCTCGGCCATGTCGGGCCCACGAATCACGATAGATTCTTGCTTCCACTCATCTCCCTTTTCCTCACGAGCAACTTGCAAGGAAGCGGATAATGGATTCCTTGGATGTAGTCGAACATTGAACCGCAGCTCCTAGGATACCCAAAGGAGCGAGTAGAAAAAGAATGTCCAGAAATGAAGGGAAAAAATATGGAGCAGGAAAAGAAACAGAAAGAAGAAGGGGAGAGGCACGCCAGAAACAAAGCCAGGATAACATAAAGACCGAACCGTCCGCAATGGAACCCATATGAGTGCGCACCGTCTCGCAGCAACTATTACACACAAACGCGTCCAGCATCACAACTAAATACGCGTATTGATGGGCCTCCCATTCTCATCCCGGTCATCTTCCTTCCTATGGGGATTCCGTCTCCCGGCCACCACTTTGGTTTCTTCCTTTTTCCCCAGCATCACGAGATCGAAGCCAGGGGGCAAGACGGTGTCCGCGAGGAGAAAGTCGACCTTCATGTTGCGTGCTCTGTCGCGATAAGCCTGCTGGTTGCGGGGAATCTCGAAGCGGTGTCCGTGCTTGCGATCAATGACGGACCATTTCGCGCGTTCCAGCGCTATGAGCTGAACGAGGAGGGTTGAGTCGTCGTCGGACCACGGATTGCGCTGCCTGGTGGTGGCGGGAAAGCAGGGGAAAGAAGGTGGAGGGGACGCGGGGGCAAAGTCTTGGGCGCGAGCGTGATGGAGGTTGCGCTCTCTCATGGCTCGGACATTGTCCAGGTTGGGCCTGTCGGACGCGGGAAGGGACGTCTCTCCATGAGAGAGTGTTGCGCGGTGAGGCATACTGGATGACGGCATCGAGCTGCTGGCTGGTTGTTGACTGGGGATGGCTTGGCGCTTTGATGGGGGGAGCGGGTTGGAGGCCATGATTGTAGCTCTGACAGCGTCTGGATTGTGACTCTGTCTGGCGTCTGTTTCAAATTCATCGGTTTCAGACCCTTGGTCGCCGTCGTGACCGCCATCTTGCGGCCTGACACGAGTTTTTTTTCTGCAATGAATGCAAAAAAGCCCGTCAGTAAGTGTTGAGAGAAGGAAAGCGACAACTGGAAATCAGGGACCTACTTGTGAAAATCAGGTGAGCGGCGCACAATAGGGATCCTGATGCGACTGTCGAGCATATAGGGCAAAGGCCCCTGCGCGTCCTGCATCTTCCACTCTCGCGTAGATAATAATCGGCTTTGGCTCTCAAAAGGATCTCTGCCATCCGAGCCTTGAAAGTTAAGACTCGAGAGGCCTGCAACCTGCTCTACATGATATAACTCAGACTAAAGCTCTGGCCTCTCCCATACAATGTGCGAGGCCACTGCTCTTATAACTCATCGCTCCCACGCGGACCCACTTCCTGCCACTTGTCCCACACACACTGTTCCTGACCAGTGACAAGAGCTTTTGAGAGCTTGTAGCGTCGAAACTTGAAAGTCATCGCTACGAACATAAGACCCGAATAATGAGAAGCAAGACGAATCCGAGTCGAACGTCCCTATGTATTACACAATGTTCCTCCAATGTCTTCCTCTTTTGTCCCCGCAATGCCTGACTATTCAAGTTCCCGATTCCCGAATACCCTTGGCGCACGAATCCTGCCGATTCCTGTGTCTCCTATGCCGCATCATGGATGAGTTGGCAATGGCATTCCAAGTGGCGCACGCCATCCGAGGTGGAATGTCTCCAGGGTGAGCCGTGTGTTCGCGCACGTCACTGTGACGTGCAACTCACACGTGCGGCACGTGTGAGTCGTGACAATTAATGTGGTTGTCGATGCGAGGAGAAAGCGATCTAGGGAAACTGGAGACTCGAAGAGTCGTGTTGCACAAAAGAATGGGCGCAGCCGTCTGGCCACTCTGATGTGCTTTTGTTTACCCCTATATCCCCTGCGATAAGTCGAAATCGTGAGTCAGCTCCGAGCTGATGATTCAGCACCCAGCATCTGCCATCACCCAACGGAGGGTGAGTTGCCATGTAACTGCTTGCCTATTTCCTTCTTTCCTTAACAATATTGACAACCACCTAGCTCTTTTCCAAAAAGCCGAGAAGGAAAAAGTCGAGATTAAATACATGGTCACCTTGGAAGGAAGGGAACACATCTGCCAAGAGTAGCGTCTGACCTTGAACGCTCTGTCTTCCGGGATTTTATCGATCACAGGACCATCGGCATCTGCGTCGCTGCGACATATACTCCTGGGATCTTTCACAGAATCATCGTTTCCTGCTACAGAAAACCGCGCTCACAGATGATCACCACTTCTCCTTGTCAAACAACTGGACCATGTCAGCCTCGTCAGCATCAACTTTGTCTACTGTCCAGTGGGACGACATGGAATACGACATGGAAGATCTGGAAGACTGGGAAGCCAGGGGAAGGATAAGTGGCGACTATTATCCCATCGATATCGATGATTGTCACACGGCCGTGCACATATCACTCGACCAGGCGCATACGTTTCGACCTGGAGACATTGCACCCCCGAGATCCTCGACGTGGTTAGCTCCTCCAGAGTTTTTGACTTCTTCAAAGATACGTCCTTCGGGGCTGCCGATCTCTTTGTGAGTCGCTGGCTCTCCCCTAGGACTCAGAGGGAGATGACACGCCTCTAAAGTTCCTTGTAGAGCCACAGTCGATTATTGCGTTTAAGACATTCATCAGGTGAAAGTTCCAAGCCCCCATTACTGGCCCTTGTCACAACAACACGCCTGCCTGCATCCGACAGCTAAATTCGTGCCTAATCTTCAGGACTCGCACGAAGCATGTCATCAACTTCTGCTTCCCGTAGGCTGACGTACCTGCGAAGCTGCTACAGAGAGAGCTTCCTGGCGATTGTTCCTAAGGGCTCTGGCTGTGGTGAGAAGATCGTTCCTTGTGCCCTCGAAGCAACTCGTGCTGCCTTGTTATTGGGACCATTGTGCATTCTGGAGATGCCCAGTTCAGTGAAATCTTTAAAGCAATAACGAAATGATCCCGTGACGTATGGACGTGGTATGCAGAAGGTGTGGGGCGCGACGCGGCGATACGCGATTGACAACGAAGGGAATATTTAGCCTTCTTTTTTCGTCCCACTATGTATACGGAGTAGGTTCTCATGAATCCAATGACATCAAGTTCAGCAAAGGGCATAACACGGCAATAGCGGCTAAAAAACGCGTCGCCCAGCGTGTGAATCGTAAATCGTGGTTGCAGCTTCAGTCTCTGCTTGGCCATCTTGGCTCCTTGATATTACAGCCTCGTACCACTCCGGCTCTAATCGTCAGCCTTCTTGGCAGGTCTCCTTTGGCGCATTATACACACATCCAGTCCTTGTACCTCGGTGTGACCAGCTTCACTACCAACCTTTCGTACAAGAGGCCAAAGCCTCTGTGTTCATTGCGACAGAGATGGATGAACAAACCGAGAGAAGTTTCCTACGTCAACGCCTCGAGGACAACGACCGGCTGGTCGAGGAGAAAGACAGGACATTGCAGCAAGCCCAGGAGACAATCAGGGTGCTGCAGCATGTAGTTCAGCAGACAACCCAGCAGGCCCAGGAGAAAGACGTGTTATTACAGAAGACCCTCAAGAGAGAGCGACGGGCCCGCATGGGGCGTCCGAGAATGATCCGCCTGATGCAGTTGTCGATTCCGACAGAGATGTGGAAATGGCAGCATAATCCGCCCCATACAGAAATTCCGCAAACTAGAGCAATGATGCGGTAAATAATTGACGTTAGTAGATGAAGGCGCACCCGACGCGTCACGACTCACGACGGAAAGTGAAGGAATTTGGCGATGCCGATCATCCCGGGGAAACCACCTTAGGACTCGAGGTATGTATGACATACAGCGGGTGCGTAAAAAGAACTCACATTCTCACCCACTTTTTGGCGTGTGAATGTAAGGTTCTTTTGCCAAGTTTTTTGCCAAGGGGTTCTAGAAGGTATGTATCTGAGGAAGGCCAAGTCATGTGATCCCCAGCCACCTTGCGGTACATTTGCGTCGCATGCACATGTGCATCCTATACATGTATGTAGCATATATATGTAGCCCGGATCTCTCCAGTTCTACAGGGCACAGTACGTCTGTAGTTGCTCCTTCCAACAACTCCTTGACTCATCATCTGCACTTGAAAAGCCGACGATATATCTCTGCGTTCATGTTTCTGAGCCTGCGCTCTTCGCACAGGATGGTCCTCGCGATAATGCCCTAGGCTCATTGCCGGGTGCGTACGGGGTGAAGCACGCATATCTTGCCTCGAATTCTAGATCCTGCAGCTTCATCGTGTTTTGTCGGTGGGTTCCAGAATGATGTACATAGCCCGTTTAAATAGGGGCGTAACACGGCAATAACGGCCTACCACCGCGTACTCTCGTCGTTCTGCCTGGCCGACTCGACTCTCTTTGCAATTCACTAGCATTCTGCTCGTAATCAGCATTTCCACTAACTTTTATCAAGAGGCCAAAGTCTCATTGTTCATGACATCGCAAGTCACTGATCATGAATCAGCAGAACGGGGGCAATGCTCTGGGCGAGCACCTCCTTGAGCTATTTTTACAGGGTCAGGAGAGAGACAGAAAACTACAGCAGGAGAGAGACCAGCAGCAGCAGGACCGGGAAATAGATCAGCAGGCATTGCAGTGCCCGCACCAGATTGGGCAGCAGGTCAAGGAGAAAGACCAGGACGCGTTGCAGCAGACTCAGGAGAGAGACAAGCAGACATCGCAGCAGACATCACAGCAGCAGCAGTGTCGGGAAATAAACCAAGAGACATCGCAGTACTTGCACCTAATTTTGCAGCAGGCCCCAGACAAACCCCAGCAGGCATCACAGCAGACGCAAACCCCAACATTAAACACACGCTTCAACGAATGCCAGGATCTCCAGAAACCCCCCCAGATAGTGGACATGCCACCTGCTTGCCCACCCACAGATAGGAGAAGAGACGCATCCAGCAGCGCCATGCCTGAGCCTGAGCCAGAGCCTGAGCCTCACCCCGAGGCAAACAACCCACAAACCCAAAGCCAACCAACCGAACAAAACACCGAACAAAAGCCCCCAGCAGAGCCACAGGACCAAGAATACTGCACCCAGAAATGCCTCCTAGGCCTCATCCGCAGGGGCTTCATCGACCCCAAATGCCCCAACGCACCACTCCACACCCAAGACGAAGACGAAGACGAAGCCCCCCCAACACAGCACGCAAATATCCCCAAGTTCCATCCCGTGAACCACGCCGAGTGGCTCAGCCTCCTCCAGGACCAGCTCACACGGTCTGCGCCAGCCAACGAGGGCATCATATTCCAGGGCATCGCAGGCGCATCGGGCGCGTTTTTCAAGATCGTTCTCCTGAGGTATGGCTACACGGTTGTTGGGAAGGGCACTATTGCGGAATATGGTGCGTATATGCGGCGCGAGGCGCGGGTGTATGAGCGGCTGAGGGGTATACAAGGTGAGTATGTACCCATATTGCTAGGGGAGATTGATTTGCAGAGTCTAGGCCGGGGAGGGGGCATTTGCTTTGAGATGGATCGGGAGATTTGGTTGGACCGGAAGAAGATGAATGTGGTGAGGCACTTGATGCTTTTATCGTGGGCGGGGGCTCATCTGAAGCGGTATTGGATGGATTGGTTTGAGATTCCGTGGGTGGAGAGGGGTGTGCAGGCGCTGCAGGCTGTACATAGGGAGGGGGTTTTGCATGAGGATGTGCGGTGGGGGAATGTGTTGTTTAGTCCGGAGACGAGAAAGATTATGTTGATTGATTTTGAGAGGTCTTTTGTGTTTGATGAGCCCGGGATATCTTCTGGACGAGATGCGCGGGGAGGAGGGGAGGCTCTGGGGAAGAATGCGGAGGGGGAGGAGTTTTCGGTGAGGGGAGCTGGAGATGCTGATGCTGAGTTGGACAAGATTCGGTCTGTCATGCTGGAGGCTTATGAGCAGCAGGAGCAATAGAATAGTCAATAAATACTGTGGTGGTCTCCGGTCTTGTTGTCTGTAGCACATTGTCTGCATTGTCTGTCTCATGCTTCCGCGTATGCCGTTATAGTTTGCTGACTGGTTCTTGGACCTGACCTGACCTGATCTGAAGTCCGATCTTCTTCACCATATCTGGGTCGATCTTTATTATACAGGTCCAGGGGGCATGGCTTATACATACTACAATATGTATGCACCCATGGACAAAGGCACATAGAGCACATGCACAGACAAGACAAGACAAGACAGCCCAGGACCGATATCACAGATAATTGAATCCATATCCAGTTGTGTACGTTAGACCCCCCCTCCCCTCCCTAATTACAAAAGCATATCAAAAAAAAAAAAACGCTCCTCATCCATATTATCTCACTGTGTCTCCCTTACCCTTCCCCTTTCCTTTCTCCCCCTCGGCCCTGAGGCCTCACCACATCACAGCCTCAGAATTAAAGAACAGAAATTTGGAGCAGCTCCCTCGCTGCATCTCCATGAACCTCCTGGGTCCACTTCAGTCTCTCCCCGCCTCTGCTCTCCTCACATATTCAGCCCTTTCGCTTCATGTCCGCGAGACCGCGCCGGTGTGACAAAGGAGACTAACGAAAGATGAACAATCAAAAGACATGAGAGAATCGAAGATGACCTGAATTATTCAAGATGATGCGCAAAAGCGCGCAAAAATACATAGCATATAAAGATTAGGTCTCAAGGGCATGTCGTAAGCCCCATGAGAGTATTGGTGAATGGAAGGGGGGTGCTGGAGACGAATTGAAACGAAAGCGACTTGATGGTTGGTCTCTGCGAGTGTGAGGAAGAGGCCACATGGTGAGAATGCCTGCCTACGTGCCACCAGTGTCGAGGCATCAGAAGTGTGACATCCCCATGGTCAGGTCATTCACATCCGCCGGGTACCATATTCCGAGACGCGGTGGGAAGTACGTGTCCCGTAAGCCCCATCGCGAGTCAGTAAACAGGGAAGTAGATATGTCCTGTGTACACGGAACGAACAAGGGGGCAGAAGAGGCCCTCAATGAGCTCGTGCCATGCTGTCGGTGGTGTTGACAAACTCAAAGACCAGCTCTGATTGTATGCGCTGATTCTTCAGAAAAGAATTTCTCCACCTTACTTCCTAACCGCCCTTCATCAAGCAAGCCCCCTTCGGTAAATCCAATAGTCGAGAATGAAAAGTCAAGCAGAAGAGGGGAGAGGGGGTGCGCCTTATCCAGATTCAGGACAAAAGAAACCCATGTATTACCAGTAGACCGAAAAAGACCATCCAGTACGGGCACAGGCAAGCACAGACAGGCAGACACAGAAGAGGCCACGCAAACATGTTATTTCCGAACCAAAGACCGAATATAAAAACCCATGGTATCAACTGCGGCAGGTAACAAAGCCCAACTGGGATTAGACAAAGGAATCCCCCACTGGGATTAGATGAGGACCAGATAACGAAAAGACAGTAAACAAAAAGAACAGTAAAACGCCAAGCACATGAATCGAGGCATTGGTCGAGTTGCTCGCAGAACGCTTCGATACTGCTAAAGTCGACATGGCTGTCGCACAAGACCGAGTGATACAAAAAGAAAAAGGAAAAAGAAAGAGTGGAATCCCGTCGTCATTGCACTTGTGGGTGCACTGGTTCTGGAGACAAGCTCACATGATCAACGTGATCAAAGTGCACAAGCTGGTCCATATCCAAATCGGGCTGGTGATGATGTGGGTGCATGTAGTTGTTTGGTGGTAAGCCTTGCATGGACATGATGCTGTGCTTGGAGTACATCTCGTTGAGGCTGGCCCCGTCGTCCGACACGGCGCAAGACCCATCGTGGCCAGCATACATTTCGGCGGATCCGGAGCGGTCCAGCATCGCCATGGGCGGCGAGTGCTCGACAATGGATGGCTCATGCATGGCACCGGGGTAAGCCATGGGGGACATGGTGCCGGTGCTGTCGGTCCCGACCATGGCCGACAGGAACGCTCCGCCGTTGCTGTACGGAGTGCCATAGGAAGCGTGGCCCATGGGGCCCGTGTCGGGTCCATGAGACATAAATGTACCGGCAGGACTCGGGGGGAACTCGGCTGGCGAAGGCGCCGTCGTGGCAGACATGGGGTATTGGCGCATATCGAGACCGAAGCCGGCCTGGGTGTCGATGCGCAGAGGGTGGCTCATGCTGTGCGGTTGTTGTGCGACTGGCGCATAAATGTTGGTGTTCGGTTGAGGGGGACACATGTCACCACCAGGCGGTTGGATGTAAAAGGAAGGCATGGATTGGTTTTGGAACATGGCGAAGTCGATGGGGCCGGGCACAGAGCGACTGCGCTGCCTCTTGTGGCCAGGAGGGGGAGGGCGCATAGCGGAATGGACCTGATTCATGCCCCATTGATCCTGCATCATGGCCGCGTGTGGTTGATGGAAGTTGGGTTGCGACGCTGGCCGCGCAGGGGACACGGGAGCCGACACAGACATGGCGTGAGGGTCGTGGATGGGCGCGCCGGCAAAGTGGTGAGGGTTGTGGCGGTTCATAAACGATTCGAGAGACACCAGCTTGGCTAGTTGACCGGCGAGGACCTTGGGCGTGCCGCCGAGATGGTGTGTCATGCATTGGGTGGCTTGGAGATCCTCGGTGAAGTCACCGCAAATGAAGAAGCCATTGGCCGACGGGGACGAGTCCATGAAGAAATTGGGTGGCCGGTTCAGTTCGATGACGATGCCGCCCATCTTGTTGGGGTCGTCCTCGTTATTATCCAGCCAGATGTGCTTGATGTGCGAGAAGGGATACTCAATCTTGTACCCAGCCTGTTCGTTGTTGATGTAGTATGTCATGGTACACTTGTCAGGTGAGTAGAAGATGATCAAGTCCATCGTGTTTTGTCCAACTCGTGTCCACTTGCCAATGCTCAGGGAGCGGCAGTTGAGGTGGTGAATTACTGTCGGATGGTTAGTCTCCATCGCGTCCGGGAACGGACACTGTCCGGTGTCCATGCAACCACAGTCGACTTACAGACTTTGCCCTGACCCGCCTCGGCGCCAAGGAGCATACCGTTGTGGCCATAGGACATCATACCAGAGCGTCCAAGGTAGCTTCCACCCAAACCTTTCCCAGTCTCCATGGCTTGCATCGCTAGATACGCCCGCATTGATTCTGGAATGGAGTCAATATCTTCGCCAGTTTCGATGCTTCTCTTGGCCAACAGCTTGATCTTGGCACGGCTGGCGGTCAATTTAAGTTAGCGAGGCACAATCTACAAAAAGGGGAATACATCGCACGTACCGGTTTTGGAACCAGATTTGGACCGATCGCTCCGTCATGTTGATTTCGTCCGCGATCCTATCCCTGACGCTGGCAGTCGGGGTTGGGTTCTTGTTAAACTCAACTTCCAGGATATTGAGCTGATCTTGTGTGGCCCGTTGTCTCTTCTGATTCTTCTGCTGTTGGGTCAGTGTGCTCTTTCGTGGCGGGCGTTTCGAATGCGAGTGGTTTCCGCCAGAGCTCGATTGCGATGGCGACTGTTTGCACGAAGATGTGGGTGTGAGCATCTCGACCATGTCATTTTCAGCGCCAGACATGGAGTCATGCGGGGCGCCCATGGCGGACAAGTCCAATTGGTGCTGCTCGTCTTCAACCGACATCATGTGTTTTTGTGACGACTTGAAAAGCCTGTGTGTGCGGTTGTCGTCGCTGGACTTATCCGACTTTGACGAAAAGCACGTCAAATCAAGACGTCTGTACGAGACTGGACCCCTCTAACCAGAAGAACAGGGCGCGTTGTGTAGAATCTGTGTGAATCCGCGCGAAATCGAGGCCGTGGGTTTCGACCGTCGTATCAGCGGCGACTTTGGCTCGAAAATTCGTCGCGGAAACGGGTTGCCAATTGGAGATGAGCAGACAGTGCTGCAGTGTTGGTTTGGAACAGGTTGTAAGAAAGAGCGTAGTGAGTCGTGGAATACGTATGTAGTGACGGGCAATGAGCTCCGTGCAAGGAATGTGTGATCTCTGTAGAAGCCCTGGGCGGGTAGAGAAAAAAGGAGGTTGCTTGGCGAGCGACGTGGTTTGGAAAGTTGGATTTTTCGTTCGATAAGGAGGGCGAATGGAATGAATGTACTGGACCCGGAAAGAGTGACGGGTGCCGAAGGGTCGCGAAAACAGAAAGAGATTGACTGAAAAAAAAAGGTTGGGTAAGGAAAGGAAGCAGCAGAAGAAGGCAGTGTGGCGGACGGCGATGAGAAACGCGGACGAGAAGAAGAAAAACGATCAGACGGGCGACAACGGGGGGAGAGTCGCTGTGGGTCGTGGACAGCAGCAGCGGCACAGCCAATAATGGGCCACTTTGGGCGATCACTTGGCCCCTCCTTGGCCCCGCCCCTCCGAAAGAAGGTCTGCCCGCGCTGCAGAGACCAGTGACAGACGACGGCTTCCAAGTGCAGGTTTCTGCGCTAGGCAGACACTCATCGGACCCGCTGCCCAACTGGCCAAAGCTGCCAGCCAGCCCTCCATCCGTACCTGCCCCGTGCCTGCTCTCTCAGTCTCAGCACCCTCTACGCACACTCCCCTCGACTCTGCTAAAAGGACCCCCGGCACACGCAGGAAGAGAGGAACGGCGGGTCCATGCAGAGCCAGGCGCATGTGTGGACCGTTTTCCCCACTCAAAAAGCTCTCTTGTCCCCGTCTTTTCCGATAGGCAGGGTGGTTTCTCAGTCACTTGGCCGTCAGAGTCGACTCTCGAGTCTCGAGCACTTCTCAGAAGTCAGAACTGGGCCGTCAGTACTCTGTAGTTGTGTACTCCGTAGGTATGTACTCTGTAGATACCACATCATGATCTCTCAGTACTTGGCCGTCGGGGTTGAGAACATCGCGACTTGAACCGCCCGCCCGCTGTTAGTGCGGGAGCTGCGCTGCGCGGTCTCTTCTTTGCGCCGAGAATCTACCTACATACTCCGTAATGCTCCCTCGTGACTCGTGAGTCGTCACGCCATGCGCACACATCTCTGGCGGACCAAATCGCGGCTCGTTCCCATGGCGGGTCGCGGACGTCTTCCGATTGACGCGCGATGCCGTTCCATTGCACATGGCGAGAAATGGCGCGCGTTACTGCTGTGTGGCGTTAAGGTCTTGCAAGTTGTTCGTAGTCTTGTATTGGTCTCGAGTCTCTCGACTCTCGCGTCATGAGGCTCGCATCTCGTGACACCCTCACAACGGTCCAACCTCGAGTCGTCTCTTGGGGGAGGTCTTTTTCTGGACGTCGTGTATTTGCAGCATCCCCATCTCTGGACCTCCCAGAATCAGTGCAAAAGCTGGCCTCCGAGAACTGCGGCAAACCAACCGGTACAAGATACTCCGTACGCATGCAAGTATGTATCGCAGCTGCAGCTGCAATGGAACAGGAATCAGGATGCTCAAGGGCGGGAAAAGGCGTCAGCACCACGATGCAAGTGCGGGTTCCTGACCGAGGCCCAGCCGCCAAGCTGTACCTGTGCCTGGACTATTCCTCATCCGGTCACATCCCCCAGCCACACTCCACCCACGTTGGCTGCAAAACCCACGCCCCTGGTACCCCCCCGAGCACCCCCGTTACAGTGGTGCCTGAGTCCTGACTCCTGACCCAAGTTCCCCACCCCGCGCTCGACGGCCCCGCCCCAAGAGAAAGGCGCGACTTCGTCCCCCGCCACGGAGACCTTCTCCAGCCTCCCGAGGCACTGCTCCAGCCTCCAGCCTCCCAGTTCAAAATCTGCTCCTCAGCGGATCCACCGACGCCAGAACTTTGCTCCAGCCAACCGAGTTGGACCTTGGATGGACGATCCCCAAGTGACAGCCACAGCAACCCCTGTGACGCTGCTGCGTACGGAGGAGTAGGGGGGTTACACTGTACAACAGCGCCGTACATTTTTAGAACCTGCACAGGGGAAGGGGAGAAGAGGGCCATGTTATCGCTCCTGGAACGGCTGGTTGCGTCACGCGGTACGGAGTACACTGGCTGCCACGGCGTCCGATTTGGCCATATGCATAAAAGCAGGACTAAGCAGCGGCATACATGCATATACTACACCACTAGTGTAGGGGTTCAGCAAAAGAAGGTGCTAGGCAGCTAGTACTCCGTAGACCACGCGGAGTTCACTGCGAGGGTGGGCTGTTCCCTCTGCACCGGCCCATCGGGGGGGGGGGGGGAAGCCACTGAGACTACCTATGTACCTCTACAGTCGGGCGGCTAAGCTGCTTCTCCACGACTCGCTCGACTTCGGCTTCGACTTCTTCAAAGTTCAACTGCAAAGCAACGATTTCCTGTTTGGCAAGTCTTCTCGATGTGTGGCAGATGTCGCGATGCATTCCGGCAAGCTCATTTTTACGAAGTCCCTTTTTGGCACATGAGTCAACTTTGCCATTGACTTGTCTCGCCGTGAATGTTGTGCTTGTTCCAGAGCTGACATCTCGTAGCAACCTCAGGTATCAAGTCGTGTCCCGCCACAAGGACCCTTCGTGTCAATCGGCTGATGCGGGATGCTCGGCGCGAAGGACGGAGAAGGAACCCTCCCCCCCGCCTTTCTTGCTTCCGTACGTAGCACGTATCGTGATTCGTAGGTTTGCCTTTGTTGGTCCCGGACTCAAGAAACTTGCGCGGAACCTAGGAAACTAGTGAGCCTTTCCAGCGAAGCCGGCATCAAGCAAGCTACAGCACCTACGGAGTCTACTTGGCTATGTATTTTAACGTTGGCGTGGCTGAAAAAGCAGCTCGGGTGCGCACCTCCCGCAATGTCGGAAAACTCGACAGGCATGAACAAGCTGTGTACATACTGTAGTCTGCGCCAACAAGCGATGCTCGCCATTCATAGCTTTACGGACTATGGTCCGTTCGGCAGCAGTCTGGGTTCTCATGTTGAAACGCCGCAACGCGTCTGCAGGACCCGTGTTTGTCCAGTTGCATGACTAACTAACATTCTCTAAACGTGGGATTTGCGGCCTCCCGGCCCTCCCCCTGTCGAGATGGAAGACACCAACCCAACCAAACCGCCCGTCCGTCCGTCCCCCCTAGAGAACGCAAAAGAGAGGGAGAGAAGAAGGAAAACCCCTTTCTGCCCCTATTCTACGTATCTGGTGACGCATATCGTTTACCTACTCCGTACGCGGGCTCTTTAACTATTAACTATCGAATCGCGGACAAGATGGGTTGCATCGCGCGCTTTGCTTCATGCTGTCTTGCGCCTGGCATCCGTTGCGCCAAAAGCTGTTTTGCTGCTTTGCTGCTTTGGGACTTCCTGCAGGCACAGAGCGCGCCTTGGCCAAGACATGCAGGATACCATCGTGAAGGCCTCTGCAGCTTGATGCTTCGCCTGAGCTGAGACCGCAACACGCATTGCTAGGGCCCGGTCTCGGGTCTCTGTCTGCATTGGCTTTTTTTTCATGCACTGGCCTTTTCTCCCCTTTTTTTGATATGTAGCTTTTTTCTTTCGTGTAGTAAAGCAGTCGCCAAAGACCCGATGGAGGATATACCCTACTTGGGGTGAGCTTCTACACACAGAGAGGACAACAATGGTGGAGGAACGCTCCGAGCGTTGCATGCACGATGCACGATGGAGGCTTTTTGCGCAAAAACAAGGGCCCTTCTTTTCTCTTTCTGAGGTTGCTTCTGCGCCCGGCACGCCTTTGCCCTGCATCTTGGCCGTGGAAAGAAGGCAATGGGCTCTGAAATCCAGATGAACATGATGCCTTTGACGTCAACTATTTTGCGCCTCGCACGAAGGTGCGGTACATAGGTAGATATGTACATAGGTAGATACACACACCGATGGTGTTGAGCTTCGCCAGCTTCGAGTCTTCGACGCTACGAATCCGCCGCCGCAGCCGCCGCCGCAGCCCGTAGCGGCATCCGCAGCCTTGGGGCGGGTTCTGGAATGCACCAAAAAAAAAAAAAAAAGAAGCGTGATGCGTGGATGAGTATGCCCCTAGTAACTACCTAGTTAGCGGCAGATTGGAATGCCTGTTCTTTCCATCCCCACTAGACTAGGTAAACAGTACGGAGTAGGTACCCAGGAGAAGAAGAAAAAAAGGATACGTTTCGTCAGCTTCGTCATGCACACGATGAATGTACGCCATTTCTTCCCCTTTTGTCCGTACGAACGCAGCAGCGAAGGGCGCTTTTCAACAAACAAGTGTGTACACTATAATTATGGGACCCCAATAGGATAGGTATCGAAGATCCAGCCCCAACCTCGTGGTCATTTTTTCTGTGTACATTTTTTTTGTGTATGTACATACCTTATGTACTCCATGGAGTCCAGGCCCACGCCGTTCCCTTCTCCATGATGATGGACCCCCCCCCCCCCCCCCCCCCCCCCCCCCCAATCCATGTCCATCTGAACCGGCAACGAAGCAAGGCCCACGACAAATAGCATGCATGGTCTTTATTCCTATTTCTGTGGTTCTGACAAGACGTGATGGAGTAATAAAAGGGACCAGGGCATGCACCTTGCAAGTTGCGGCAGAAGCTTCGTCTGGCTCCGTCGATTTTCTACAAAAATGCACCTATCCGTACGTACCTATGTACCGTACCTACTCTGTACATACCTACTCCGTACTCCGTACTCCAGTTTCCGACACGTTACCTACACTTACCGTACCGTCCGTACCTACTCCGTACAATCCCTGATTCAGAGGCTGCCGAAAGGCCCGCGAGGGGAATAATTGCCGGCAGAAGATCGGATGGAAACGCTGGGGCCGCCCGTTTGGTACCTGAACCTCTGACGAAAGAGCAGTTTGCCAAATGCATCATCGGATGAGAAAAGAAGCTTGGACGCACAACTGGTCCGCGATATGCATGCACATGGCTGCAAGGTGCAAAATGCAAGGTGATGCGGTGCACGTGCCAACGGTGTTGGTTCGGACAAGCAAACCCCCCCTGTCTTTGTCTGGCTCTATGTATGTATGTACCTAGTACATACCTAGGTATATGTATAATGTACGATTGCTTGCCTTTTTCTGGCTACGTCTTGCGTCTTGGTTTGGTGACGATGCGGGCACTGGGAACTTCGTGGGTGCTCCCTGCTGGCAGTCTGGCACTGCAGACCGATCAGCCACAGCGCAAGCGCAAGCATGAGAGAGATTAATGCTCAGACAGCAGACGGCAGACAGCAAGACAGCAAGACAAAGACAAAGACAAAGACAGGCGGCGAGAAGGCGCGTGCAGATCAGTGGCAAAGTGTAAAACTGTGCCCCTTTCCCTTGCATCGTCGTTGAGCCTTGGGAACGAGGTGCTCGTTCTCCACGCCCCGTCTCGACTCGACTCTTGTCGTCCATCGTCTATCTATCCGTATGGACTCATGGAGTACAGAGTACAGACTCCAGAGTATCGTCTCATCCCATCGCCTTATTCATGTTGTGGCGCGTTGTACATACGGGCGCAGATGCTCGTACCTGCAGCATAACGTGCCTCAGCATATTGTCCCTGCAGCACCCAACGATACTTACATATGTTCTGGGTACCTAGGTATTGTGCATAGTTACATGAGATGTGTAAATACATGTACCATCGTACGGAATATGTACATCATATAGTTATACAGACTCACGTCGCCGCCGGAGCTGCCCACTTGTTCCCCCGGCCTCGCTTCCACAACTTACAAGGTCTCCTCTCGTCTTGACACTTGTCCACGGCAACACATAGCCTATAGGTAGGTAGGTGCGTCTTCGAATTTATACCGAGTAGGTAACTGCAGTCTGGTTCCCCGGTGCCACATGACGCACTCGGTAACTCGGGTCTGTTGGCCTTGAGCTACATACACATGTTACATGTACGGACAATGGAATACGACGCAGAAGAATCCTGTGAATCAAATGCTGCAGCGAAGAGAATGACTGTATCCCAGGAGGAATTCGAGCTGCAGGCTTGATAACTTTCTTGGAAGAGGGTGACGTGTTATTTGCGTGGTCTTTCTTTGCTTCGCTCTCCTTCTTTTCGGGCGCTCTTTTCCCCTTTCTCCCTTTCCTGCCTTTTACACTACATATATACATACATACATACCTGGGTACCAAAGGACAGTCTACAGAAAAGGGAATGTTGATTATTTTCAGGATTCTGTGACGTCGGTCAGTACATAACGGGTGGTTTCCCGCCGGGCCGACGGCCACGATTCTTTTCATGTTTCTAAACTCCCCCGTGGGCCGTGTTCCTCACTTACATCCAGATTTTATCCGGAAAAGGGCCCAAGGGGAAGACACGAAAGGCAAGGCAGAACCAGATAAGAAAGGCTACTGCTCACAAGTCTCGATAGTCTTGCGGTTGCGTTTGCGGTTGCACTTTTGCATTTCACATGCTTTTTTTGTGTTTGGCGTGCTCATCTCGTGGTCTTCGATCTTACCTATGTTTCCGGCGTTTTGCGTAGATGGAACCACGGCACGCCACGCATCGTCATCGTCCCATCATTCCACTCTCTTCTCGTCCGCGCTCGGCTTCCCCCCCCCCCCCCCCCCCCCCCAACGCTTGTACGGACGCCGATACGGTGGCTGTTAAGCCAGGTTTTCTTACGGAGTTTATTTCGGGTGTGTGCCTGTTTGCCACGTGCTCCGGGTGGCTTGAGATACGAGGGGGGTGACGATGAGTGGGCACTGGATAAGCAGGCGCATTCACGTGGCTTTCAGTAGTTGACATGGAAAGAAAGATAAGAGTCGAGATAACGTTCATCAAGCCCTGGTGTTTATCTTTGCCAGTTTGTGTGTGTCTGTAGTTGACACCAAGTCCTGGTGGTCTACACAAGAGCGCAAAGAGTCCTCATCGCATCCTCTCGTCACAATTCCTTCATCACCTCCTGCACCGCCCTCGCCGCCATGCGACGCCTCTGCGCCTCCGGCAGCCCCTCACCCGCTTCCCTCACGGCCTGCAACTTCCTCATCATGTCCTCCATCTTGGTCATCTCATCGTTTTTGTCCATCTCCGTCTTCTCACCAGAAGTGCCATCCTTCTGCGGAGCTGTACCACCTTCCACAGCGCCATCCGCTTGACTATCCGCCTCAAAAATAGCTTTCTTCAAGTTTTCGATGTCCGTGGGATCGAAGCCGAAATCCAGATTATCAGGGTCGAGATGATCCTTCTTATCCTCACTTCCGCCCTCGCCCTCAAAGTCCCCAAAGTCGGAGAGATTCTCTGCGTCGGCGAGTTCCCAGTCGTTGGACTCGAGGGCTTCTTTGACGCGAGCGATGCCAGTTTTTTCTAGAACGGACACGGCAAGTTCACAATAGGCTTCATGATATCAAGTGGCTTAGGGGCGAAGAAGGGGGTAACGAGGAAGAGAGGAAAAGTCGAAGAAGAAGGAAGTGAAGAAAGGGAAAAGAGAAACGAGAAACGAGAACACCTCATGACGTACCACCGAATTCATTCTTGACAGGCTGCGAACCACCCAACCGCACGAATTCCATCCCCGCTTCCGCACACAACTCATCCCACTCTTCCGTGTCGACATCCCTGCTCCCAACACCCACAGCCAAGCGCACGCCGTCCCATTCCCATCCCCCGAGGCCCTCGTTGACAACCCGTCCTATCTGGGCAATGAGCTCAGTAAGAAGCTCGACTGAGGCTGCGGAGGGTTTCGAAGTAGTAGGCGATGAAGACGGCTCGGGCAGCGCAAATACGAGCACGACACCGCCTAGCACGGCGAGCACCTCGCCTGCCTCATCTGAGAGAAACGAGGCAGCCCATTCGGAGGGCGAGGCGATGAGATCGAGCCATATGGGCACAGAGGCGGTGTAGTACTGCGTTTTGAGGGCAACCTCGTGCGTGGTTCCGGCGAGGGAGGTGGATTCTTGGGTGGGCTTTGAGCCGGTTAGATCTGTGGTTTTAAGTCAACACCTTAGTGATCCATGTGATTCTTATTATTCGAATGTTTTGTCAGGTTTCCTGCGCCATGTGAAAGAAAACGTATATAGATATGATGTATATATATGTGTGCGTGCGTGAGTGCGTGAGTGCGTGTGTGAATGTGTCTGCATTCAAGGCTTGTCACTCGAGTTCATCGGTCTCAGGAGGTAAGACGATCTCTGAGTAGGTACAAGGCGCCAGAACTCTGTAACTTTGTGTAGGGAGATGAGACAGGCAAAGCAAACGAACCCTTGATAAGCCCGCTCAGACAGTCGGCTTGCGCGTCGAGGCTGACAGCCAGTATTCTTCGCGGATGGCTGACGTGCATTGCATGGCAGTGCGTGGCCTGGACATGCCGCGAGGGAGTATGTAAGGATGTTGGTGTTTGAAGAAGAGGTGTCACCGGGTGGTCAGCCTGGTTTGAGTCGTTTGACGATGGGATTCGCGACGAAGTGGGGCAGGGGCATCACCACATGGCAGGGGAAGGGTCCGGCTGTCACCCGTTTTAACGTTGTATGTACGGAGTATGTATGTACCTAACTTGTGTGGCCGACGAACCGGCCTTTTTAAGTCAAGCTTGTAAGCTGAATTGGTGAAATCTTGAATCGTAATTGGTGACATTTGCTGCAGCTGGCATGTTATATACAGGCATGTCTGGCCTCTATGACTAGGTATGTACACCAGGAAGCCCTTATTACAGTGTGTGCATGTGTATGTGTCTTGTCATGACCGCATTTCGCACTTCCATGTCTTCTCCCATCTCACTCATACCTAGGACCAACAAACCGATGAAGCACGGAAAACATGCGCGTATAAAACATGCTCGTGACTCCGAGTGAGTATCATGTGTGAAAATCATGCTACAGAAATCATGCTCGTAGAAATAGAAATAACGCTCCTAGAAATCATGCTCCTAGAACCATGCTCATACTGCTCATGAACGATAACCCAGCAAACATACCTAGTCCCCCATCAACAACTATCGCCTCCCCATCCAAAACTCCGATTCACAACCCCCATCGCCTCCACCCCTTCTTCCACCGTCCTCATCATCCCCTCCCCGCGATCCCCTTGCCCCTGCCCCCGCCCCAATCCTATCCTCGCCCTTTCCAAATCCCCCTGATCCAAGATCCCTCGCCTCCTCTCCAACATGGCTCGCTGCATTGCTGCAGCCCACATGGTATACCACTGCTCCTCACTCATGCTCACATACTTCCTACGGCCCGGCACAGCCGTCGGCTCACTCAGACGCCACTCCGCCGTCACAGTCTCCCACCTCCTCGTCATGAAGAACAGATACGGCCAAGTAAAGATAAACATGAGCGACAGCGTAAACATCGTGGCAATCCACTTCGTCAAGCGCCACCGGTTGATCCGGCACTCATTGTAAACATGGACATGGGAATGCCGCACCGGGAAATCAATCTTGACATGGCCTCTATAGTTGGTGGCCTGTACAAGGCCATGTAGTCTCCGGCGGAGCATCTCCCAGTCATACCCCTCGACCCGTCTCTCCATAGTAAAACACTTCAAGCCGCACCGGGAGGCGCAATACCGACGACACCATTCCCGGAGCCCGGGCACGCCTTCCTCGGGGAGAGCCCCGCCGCTGCCGCCGAAGCCGGGCGCCCTCGTGGCTAGAACGGTGCCGCGGCGGACTTTTTCAAAGTTGCCGGCTGTGTGGAGGGTGTTCCAGGCTTGGGCGGAGCGAATGTCGGAGTAGAAGAGGTGGGTGAGTTCGATTTCGATTTCGAAATCTGTGACTTCTTGTGTGTCGCGGTTCTGATTCTTATCGTTGCAGCTGCCACCGCCGGCTTTGTCGGTGTGGGTGCCTACTATGCGCACGAACGGCCGTGGGGGAATCATGGCTAGTTTGTCGATGTGGTGGGCTAGGAAATCGGGATCGCGGTCCAGTCGCGCGTCTAGGTAGTAGGCTGTTGTTTCGTCGCGGCGAAATGGGTAGACGGTTTCGAAGCTATCGTTGTCGCGACTCGGAGGGAGGAGAGGGTCGTACGGTCGGGGATCATCGTTGAAATCCTCGTGTTCTGTGTATAGAGGGGGGAGGTCGTCGCCGCCCAGCTCGGCCACATCTTGGTCGAAATATCGGGCATGCGATGGCTCATGCGGACGATCGCTGGACAAGGGTGATGGCATGGCCAGGGAAGCTGCAGGCGCAGAGGATGAGCCTTTTGGCGGAGAAGCGCTGGGTTTGCCCATGATGTTGGTTGTGGTCAAGTGAGAAGGCGAAACGAGATGCAGCTACGGGATGTCGACGTAGAGGGGTTGCACCATGAAGATGTCATGAAGTCGTCACATGTGTCGAAGTGATGAAACGCTCGCTTGATTTTTAATAAGGGCAAGTTCGCGAGGAATGCAAGTGCAAGAATTGCTACAAGATGCAAGACAAGGAAAAGAAAAGATATTCGTTAGGCTTCAAAGGTCTAAGATGGGAACAACGAGGCCGAGGCGGCACTGAGCGGGTCGCTAAAGATCGATGCACCCGGCGATTCTAATTGGCCCAGCGGCGAAGCGTCGCACTCGCCTGTCACCTGCTCAAGCCTCATGTGACATGTCCATGTTGCTACTTCCTCTTACCTCTTTTGATGCCTCTCACCATTTCGAAGTTAAAAACATGCTGTCAGCGCTTGGACATATCTTGAATTTCGTCGCTGGGCTATAACCGCATGGTAAATCAATTACAGGCTGTATTCCGCCCGCTTTACATGACGGCAGTTCATTTTGATATCGACGTTCCTCTTGTTGTCATGTCATACAGAGACTCCAGCATCTGTCATCTAGCATGCAGCGTCTAGCATGCCTCTCACACACCACCTGACTCCTCCCGCTCACCCTCCGCCTCAGCGTGGCGACCCCGGAAGTTGGCTACACTCCCACCGGCCAGCGCCGTGAGTATGGCCAACACAAAGAACGGCAGTCCGTACCACACGGAACCCCAGTGAGACCCTACCTTGAATAACCACAGCAAGAAGGGGAGGCCGACGAGCAGCGAGAGACTCTGCATGGCGGCGACCAGGGTGAATAAAAGACCTGTGTGCTGTCCGCCATTGAAAAGCACAAGAAGACTCCTTGCCACGGGAATAAAGGCGGAGTCGGGCGACAGAAGGACAGTGCCCATGATGATCATGGCCCTGCCGTTGGAGAAGCCCATGAACATCAAGCCTGCAACTACAGCCAGGATGATGCCTCGCGCGAGCCACAGGTCTTTTGCTGCGGGGTTGTACCGAAGACGATTGAGAATCAGGGACGTGGTGGGCAAAACCACTGCCACGACGGCTATTTTTGTCCATGATTTGACGACGGACACGAGGTTGGCCTGTAGGTTGCGTCAGCTAGAAGAAAGAAGAGAAAGGGGGGTCTTCTTTCTCCCGAAAGGCAGCGTCCATCAGATACATACATCAGACAAAGTCCAGTTCAGACGCCTAATCAGGTAGAACACAGTCAGGACAGGCGAGTAGTGTGACATGTAGAACAGGAAGGCTCCCAGCAACAGCAGACCAAGGCGTTTGTTTTCGCGCGTTACCAGACGACCAACGGATACCATCCGCCTTGCTGCATTTTTACCCTGCCTGTACAGCTTGGTGAAAACGCAGACAGGGTCGGCGTTGCGCGGAATATTTTCATTCTCGGATATCAGACCTGTCAGACTGGCAACATCCCGAGTCGCTGGAAGGAATAGCACAAAGATGGTAGAAATACAAGTCATCGCAAGGCCCATGTAAACAGCCAGCCACGGGTTTCTGTTGGCCATGGCCTTGTATAGTGGCTGGCTGAGGAAGGCCGCTATAATTGTGAGAGCTTCGATGAGGAAGAAGACGATGACCCTGTTTTGGTCAGATTACGATGCCGACGATGTTTAGTCAAGCAAACAGAAAGAAGAGGGCAAAGAACCGTAACGCGTATAATTTGCGACTCACCTTCGCGCATCACTCGAAACGTCACTCGCAATGGCGAATAACAGAGCAGAAAAAATGAGCGGTCCGCCTCCAATCAAGGTGAACAGAACAGCCAGCCAAACGAGTCTTAGTGGAAAGACGTTGGGGAATAAGCCTGCCGAGAGGATATACAATTGTCAGTTCGGGAGTACGACGAGCGATATCTTTGTTTCCTCGCTGAAAATATGCTGGAATCGTAGGCATAAAACAGTAAACGCCATTCAAAGAAAGGGTGTACTTACAAACAACAATCTCCCCCGCCATGGAGATCAAGATGCCCCCAATAGACAGAGCCAGTAGATTCCTACGACTGAACCTGTCGGCAGCAAGACCATACGGCACAGCCGTCAACAGCCCAACCAGCATGCCCAAGTGGTTCTTCCAAGTCTCAATCGTAAAGAACTCAGCATTCGCATCATCTGAGCGGCACTGCATAGGGGATGACGCGGTAGAATTGGGCAGATAGTGGCCGCAATTGATGTTATACTCGACGCTATACACAGCGGCAGCGTAAAGCGAGGACCCGATCGTCTTGGTGATTACAGCGAAGGCGAGCATGACAAAAAGAGATACGTGGTCCGATTTTGCAAAACTGTCCTGAGGTAGTTGGCGGCACTCATCCTGGGAGTCATCATCGTCATTAGGGCGTGGGATGAGGAGCTGTTGGCGTTCATCTGTAGACGCTGCAGACGCCATATTGACTGGAGCGCAAAGTGTGTTGCGGTTATGATGCTTGGGAAGGGGAGATGCGATGAGAGGTTATGCTAGACTCGATATCTGGAGTATGTACATAGCTGGTAGGAAAGTCGTCCCCGCAGCAGCGCAGAAGGGCATTTTCAGAACCGGGCATGAAACTTCTCGCAAGTGACATCACATTGACGCACCCGAATCAGCGTCGAGGGACCGTGCCCGAGCCACACACTTGGGCAGTGCAGTGCAAGAACGAGGGTAATCATTTCGATAAAGGCGTTGCGGAGGTAGCACGAGGCTTCACTGCAGTGATAGGTCGCATGTAAGCCTCTGTTCAGTGTTCAACTTCTTCAAGCCTTGGATATTGGTGGAACTTGGAAGTGGTAGCCTCACATTAGACATCAGTTGTTCTAACACAGAGCACTATGTGCCAATATGTCCTTCAGGCAGTCTTTTTGCAAAAAGAATAGACACATACGGAGTACATCAATGATCATGGCAAATTCAGATAGCAATATTTACCATGAGATTTGGGCATGGTTCCACAGATGCAAGCACAACATCGAGAAAAGTCGAAGTCGAAGTCGTATCCCCCCAATAATCTGACAACTCCGTAGGGTCGAAACCAATCAAACAGTGGGACGTCCCGGAACTCAGCTAGGACTCGGGAGGTACATAGACACCTTAGGTACGTACTCCGTACTGCTACAAAAATTACTGCAGCACCTAGGGATACTCATCCACACTTTTCAATGAGCCGCTTCTGTGTTCCAAAACGATGCAGAGTACTAGATGTAAAGCTTCACTTCACGCCTCTTCTTTTCATCATCGTCTCAAATCAATTCAGTTTACTCAAGATGCATAAGGATTCAGCTGTTTATCTGATGCAGGTGGTATGCTGCTGCGTTTGGTAGCAAAGAGCGCGCGTTATGTTTGTGGCAAGGGCCAATGTTTGGATCTTGGAAATGATGATGAATGTCAAATCCGGAACGCACAAGAATCGACTGTCAGAGTCCTTGAGGAACCTGCGGCCTCATATCACCAGGACCTCGAGGCTCGGATAGACAGAAGTGTTCGAGGTCTGGAAATGTCTTCCTCTGACTCCAGCGGTGTTAATTCTTCATTCTCGCTTCGGAGTCATCACTTGTAACACTTGTAACCTCGCTTCAGAGATATCACTTCTGAATCACGCGATGCGAATATTGCATTCTTGCTTCGGCCATCTCACTTTTAACACTTGTAATCTCTCTTAGGCGATGTCACTTCTGAATCACGCGGTGTTGGCTTTCACTGTTGGGAAAAACAGGGTAAGCAAATAAATGTCCAATACATGCATGCGCAACGAAATGTACCGGTCGTATTCAATTGTGTCTGTTTTTCATCATCATCATGCCTAAACTAGGAAGTGATGCAAGAGGGGATGAAGGGGATCAAGGGGGGGAAGCCCTTGATCCTACAATGTTGTTGACGGCTGTACATCACGCACTCACCGCATTAGTGCATCCGATCATGTGAGTCGTGACACTGTTGCCTTGGTCAACGATTCCGACATTCACACTTTGGACACTTGTAAACTCGCTTCGGTGATATTGCAAGTGTCATATGTGAGCCATCACTTGTTTGTTGTAGGTAGCACAGAGCGCCTATGTATGGTTATATATAGTCGGCCCATTCCCCCATTCCTTGAGATATTATTTCTCTTCGAACATCAAAGACATCTTTCAGATATCTCGCAGTATATATAGTCGGCCATTTTTGCCCTCTCGACTTTCGTTTTTCGTCGACAGACATCCTTATTCCGACAAATACATCATCACTATAGGTAGAGATATTCACCAGATATCGACACCGTCTCACATAAGACGAGACGACTTATTCTTGCATATCTCCATCCTCACCATTTACAAGTCTTGTCGGACATTACATGACCACTCCTCACTCTTCCCCAAGTGACAGTGTAGTGTCGAGACTCGAGAGGAGGTATCGGTCGCTTCGACCCGTGCCCACAGAACCTGTCAGAAGTGGGGCAAGGCAGCCACGGACCAACCAGAGCCACCAGACAGCTCACCACTGCCAACGTCCAACCGTCAGCCTCGTCTCGTCTCTCCACTTCACGTCACTTCAAGTCTACAACAAACTTCATCCCCAACGACGACCTCGCCCGCAACCATGGCGGCCGAGCCCCCCCGGCCGAAGCTTCTCTGGAATACAGAAAACGTCAAAGACGTAGCCGAGTCCGTGGGAATACATGCTCTCAACGAAGAGGCCCTCAAGGCCCTCACCCAAGACGTCGAATACCGAGTCGGCCAAGTCATCATCGAAGCCCTCCGCCTCATGCGCGCCGCCCGCCGCACAACCCTCACCGTAAACGACATCTCTCTCGCGCTCAAAGTACTCGATGTCGAGCCACTCTACGGCTACGATTCGACGCGTCCTCTGCGCTATGGCGAAGCCAGCCTCGGCCCCGGCCAACCCCTATTCTACATCGAAGACGAGGAGGTCGACTTCGAGAAGCTCATCAATGCGCCGCTTCCCAAAGTACCCCGCGACATGACCTTCACAGCGCACTGGCTCGCCATCGAGGGCGTACAGCCATCGATCCCCCAGAATCCCACCACCGCCGAATCCCGCTCCCAGGAACTCCTGCCCAAGGGTCCAGGCGCGAACCCTGCCCTCGCAGCCCTAGCCGGCAACGACAACGTCACAGTCAAGCCCTCGGTCAAACACATTGTCAGCAAAGAACTCATCCTGTACTTTGATAAGATCCAAGCAGCAGTTCTGGACGACAACCCCGACGAAGAAGTCGTTCGGCTACGGCAAGCCGCGTTGGGTTCCGTGCGCGACGACCCAGGTCTCCACCAGCTAGTGCCGTACTTTATCAACTTCATCATGGACCGCGTCACGCACAATCTCGACGACACATTTACCCTCAAGCAGATGATGGATCTAACAAATGCGCTCATCGAGAATAAGAGCCTGTTTTTGGATCCCTACGCGAGTTCCTTGTCCGCGCCCGCCCTGACGTGTCTCATGGCGCGGAAACTCGGCTCCGATGACGGTGTAGATGCTCTGAGGGATCAATATGAGTTGAGACAGCTCGCTGCCTCGCTTGTGGGCAGAATTGCGCGGAAATACTCGGCGTCGAATACCCTTTTGAGGCCTAAACTCACACGTACTTGTCTCAAGTACTTTCTCGATCCCACGAAGCCGCCTGCGGTGCTGTACGGTGCCATTTTTGGCCTTTTGGAAGCGGGGGGGCCGGAGGCGATTCGGGTTCTTGTGTTGCGGAACCTCAAGACTTTCGATGCGGCGATCTTGCAGCCGCTGAAGGAGAGGTCGGAAGGCAGCATCGAGTATGAGATGCTCGTGCAGGGATTGGTGCAGGCCGTGGCGTCGTTGGCGCAGAATGCCCCGTTGCTGGATGCTTCGAATGGGATGAATGGTGGCGGTGGCTCGATAGAGAAGCTATCGGCTGAGCTGACTGATTTTCTGGGGCCTCTTCTTGGTCGCAAGCTTGCGTTGTCGGCTAATCGTGCGCTCATCTCGGCGGTGTTGGACGCTCGGTTGCTTGAGTAAGATGTGGAAGAGGCTAATCTTGAAAAGAAGTATGGGAATATGGGAATGATGACTATGCGAAGGCATATATCTGGGGTCTGGCGAACTGGCGTTCTATATATTCTGGTCTCTTGTTTTCACTTTTTATTGTTGGTTTGTTGCCATCTCCCAACACAGCTATACCTTGTATTTCTTTTTCTTTTTCTGTACAATGGGTCACAGGAGGCTTGTATTCTTCGCATTCGGTTGGCTCTGCAAGCCACATCTTTGGCTACTGATCAGGCAGATGGCGTTGGAGCAGACGGAAGAAATGCCGAACAGGATGGATGAAGGAAGAAGAGGAAATTAACAGAAGGAAAGGGAAAAAATTGCCGCCGAGGCTGTTGTATTACTATGGAACGGTTTGTAGCGCCGGTCGATACCAGCACCAGCACGTACACGAACACATATACGCGTGGTTTTAATGATTCGTTGGCTCCGGCCCCATTATAGGGCCGAGCTCTTCTTATTGCACATTCTTCTCCTGCAATACCTGATGGAATACCTCCACCAAGATGTGTAGTCATCGCGAATTTATCTCTCCCAGTCCACCTCGCCCCGCCGGTCGTGTTCTTCTCTCTCTCCTTTGCATCAGCCATTCCGCCCTGTCATCCCGAAATCAGAGTCCAAAAGCCAAGTACAGCCCGGCCAAGATACTTGACGTCCACAGCGCCATCTCACCCTTCTTGATTGACGCCTTGGAAAACCCCTTGCCCAAGTCAAACCACAAGTGTCGCATCCCGTTGATGAAGTGGTATGCAAAGGGAAACCCAAACGCGAACTTGATGCCTCCCTTGACTGCGAACGGCAGGACCGCAAAAGCTGATACCAGAGATGCAGACTCGAGGTGCCAGCCCAGGAGGGGCGCAATCAGATACGTGGCGAAGTAGGCGTATGCGGCGCCAGAGAGGGTACAGCCCGTGATGCGAGTCCACGCTGAGTGGCCGAGCCAGGTCTGTTCGATCTTGTAGATGCCCAGATGGGGAGAGATTGGTCGTTGGAGGCGCTGGTTCACGAGGATCTGTTGGCCGTCTTGTTGGGAGACTTTGGCGGTCGCAACGGGGCTATTTGGACGTTGAACCATTAGAATCGTCTTCTTCTCCGGATCCCTCTTCTTCGACATTTGCGAGTTTTTAATATCGCCATGTTCTAGTTGAACGAGGAAGTAGCGGGATGCGAATTGTCTTACCGAGTCTGGATGCCTGCTGCGATGGCCACCTTGGGCAGGTGAGCAAAAACGCTGGGCTTTGCGCCTATGGGAGAAGCAAGTCAGCAACAGAACACAATCATGTTTCTCCTTTTTCCTCGTTCCAACATTCAGATCATGCCTCTCTCGGCCACTCTCGTCTTCATGTGTCCATATCACCTCTCACCGCGGCCATCCTCCAAATGATCTACCGCCAGGGAAAACAGAGCAATGGCGGCACAAGCAAGTCGCATCACATACCTCGGCGCAAAGCAGCCACGCCAACCCGCTGCGCAATCATGGCTTTCTTTCAAGAAATTAAAAAAAAAGTAACAAAGTATCGAGGCTTGTGGTACGACGAAGAAGGCGATATGTAGTCAACACACGAGTACGAGTAGAAAGCTGTCTTGCAGTTATCGAGATGACGACAAGTTCGCTCCGGGCGAAGATCAGCTTCGGTCCCTCGGTCCAATAACCCAATCAGCGGTCCCCAATTCCTCAGCTTCACAACTGCACGTGACAATTATTCGCCTATATGCACAGTCACGTGCACAGCTGAAAACCCCCCCCATATTTACAGCAAGTTTTTTTTCGCGCCCCTCCAACGACCTTCTCTTTTTGATTTTCCTCTCCAGATAGACACGAGTGCTCGTCACGACGTTGTTTCCAGAACGCGAGGCTTCGGTTTCGTGTGAGGGGAGATGGCGATGTGGCAAGGCCTGTTTTGGGCTCAGGAGCGCTCGGAGAGGAAATACGGTCCGTCGTTAATCTCGGCTTCGGGTGGTTGGTCCCGAAGCCGTTTCATTTTGAGATCTACAATTCTTGCGTATAATGTGCCGTTGTGCGTGTTTTTGCCTCGCTTGGTGTGAGACTTTGGTGCTTCGCTGTGAATGATTCTTGCGGTAGTCCGACATCGGGCCCGTGGAACTGAACAAGAATTGTGAGGGGCTTTTGTTTGCAAATACATAGAGATCGTCATATTCATTGACTATTTACTGTGTTCTCCTAAAGGCGTGCGCTGCTGCTAGTGAGCATCCTTCAACGCTGCTATGTAGTAGAGTCTAGTTTCCAATGGCAGCTGTACAAATACATACACATGAAAATGCAACAAGATACAAGTGGCGAGTTTCGACTTGGTGTCGAGCATCAGAGGAAGATAGGTAGCCTCAACCCTCCTCCTTCAGCTTCCGGGCCCTCTCCATCTCCCCCCTTGGAGCCGTTTCTCTGTCTCTGTGTATGATGCAGCTCATACTGGTGACGTTCACGTCTATACAAATCAGTCAAAGGATCATGAAATGCATCAAGTAACAGAGTTCATGCTTCAGAACTGTCTATCATGCAAATAATTCCCAGGTGCTTGTTGGTTCAGGCCCCCACCCATGTGGCCGTTGCCTGTGACGCCATGATTAGCTAATGGATACCCGCCGTATCCAAACATGTCCGGGGATAGTTCGTCATTTGTACTCATCACGTCACCCAGCACATCCCAATTCAAGGTGGACATGTCGAGAACATCCCCTAGAAATGGATCCATGCTACCCGCTCCCTGCAGTGCGTGTTGCCGAAACTGCGAGGTACTTTTCGGCAGTTGCTGCTGCTGCTGAGAGGTATTATGAGCACACATCTCGGGTTGAAATGACGAGGCACAGGGTTGTGCCTGGGCATCATTCTGATTGAACGCGGTGGGTGTGACGTTGTAAGACACAGAGGAGCGGGAGTCCGCAGATGGCAAAAGCTCTCGCAGATGAAGAATATATCGGGGCGTTTCCAGGTGTCGACCGTGTTGCATATAATACTGCTCCCGTATTTTCCAGGCTTTCAGCGTAATCTGTGCCTGTATCACGCTTTGCTTCGAGGACATGTCATAGAGTTCGTCGTGGTAGCAGTAGATTTGCTCCACTGTGATCCATGCGCGATCGGCCAAACCTCCCGTCGGCTTTTGACACAGTTGGCCCGTCATGACGGCAAAGACATCGAGTTGAAAGTACGACTTGGCGAACCAGAGAAAGCCGCATTCGCCCATGGCTTCATACTGATTCAATCGCTGTTCGCTTGCAACAACAAACATCTTGAATAGAATATCCTTGGGGCCAAAGATCTCGGTTCCATATTCAGGGTGTTGGCGAAGCGGTACCATCATGCCAGAAAGGTTTCCCATGAAGATATGCCGAACGCCCTGGGCAGCTTTGTGTACATTGCCAGCATTGACATCGATAAACTTGTCCTCTAATTCCAAGAGTCTGACTTCTAACTCCCGGAAGCAATCACGAAACTTTTGCAGCATGGCGTTAGACGCCTCATCATCTGGCCCGATGTCTTGTCCCAAAAGGGCAGCTTCAAACGCTGAACCGCCGTTCCTCTCCCCCGCTTGCAACTTGAACTTGTAGATCTCGTTCAGTATGAGAACAAAAGCCATCTCAGTTGGGCCATCTCGGGCCTGTGCACTTGCCGTCGAACCTGGAAATATGTCTGCGTCGTTGACGTTGGTAGGCATTTTGGAGTCCCAATGGAGTGATGGAGGTGAATGATTCAAGCCAGAAAGCATGGCATATTTGGCATCTTGAATTATGATTTGCCACCAAATTCTTCGGCGCATTTCCGTCTCGTACATATCCAAGCCGAGTGACTCGCCATCACGATGGTAACCCATTTTTTGAGCGATACGCACGACCGTCCCAGTTAGAACCCAAGCAGCATGGCGATCACACCGGCCTTGTATAGAGTGCTGTGAGGCAAGATGCAGTTAGCAAGCCAAGCTAAATGGTACGTTGAAACAAAAAAAGGCAACCATTCCACCGAACAGTATTATATGGAAGTCAAAGCAAGATGAAAATGAATTCAGAGAAAACAAACATACCATAAAATGAACCAATGCTTGCAAGGCAGTCATGTCGTAGTTCTTCAAGAAGTTGCATCGCACCAAAGCTATCTTTGTACCAGCCATGAAATTCTGAACTGCCGCTTCTCTTGTCATACCCAAAAGCTGGATAGACTCCGATTCGCTCATAGATAGCGATGCTGTAGAGTAGATCGAAAATAGTAAGGCCTGCTGGTTGTGTGGTATTGACGTCATGTTCATGGCGCCCTCCAAGACAACAGGCTGGATCGAAGGAACGTGGACCACTTTAAACAGAGGATTGACACGGTCCAAAAATAGCTGCCACAGTTTCAACGCATGCACAGGTTCTGGTACAAGATCCTCAATGGTCGCAGTCGAAAGAAGGTCGTTGCAGAGTAACTCGGTATCGTTTTCCGGCGTTCGATCGGCAGATCCCAAGATGCTTGAATCCTCTGGGTCCTCTGTTTCAACGATATTTCTCATTGCTTGCAACTATGCGCTGAATTAGTAACTGGCCACTGAGGTCTCCATGACGACCGGCGCCGACCGTCTCGCCATAAACTGCTGGCACGACGAGCAACTTGTACCCGTCGTGCATCCAGCTTCCGCCCAAACGCCAGTCTGGCAGTGGCTCACCTCCTCGTAAATTGTGGCCCAGATATGACTGTCCATGAAACGAACGCTGCCATCATCATTGACCATTCGGCATATTGGCTTAAAGTTGTTCAATTTGTCGACCGCAGGAGGAGCAGATTCGGCTCGCTCCGATACGAGAGTCTCGTTGACAGTTGGTGTTGCAGTCTCGTTGATAGGTGGTGTTGCAGTGTCGGCGGCGGTTTGCGCTTGGCCAGGGGCCGCGCCGTCAGCGTACAGCTTAAGCAGCTCTTCACATCGGGCAAGGCGTTCTTGGAGATCTTGGTTTGGTCGCCGCCGTTTCCGCGCAGGAGCCGGTGTGCTAGCAATACATGTGACGTTCGCCTAAGGCACGGCAGGTGTCAGTTTTGCCTCGACGATTCACATATCATGGTTGTGACCCTTTGGACGAAGTTGACGTGCCTTGATACAGTTGGAGCAGGGCGAGTTACGATCACACTTGATCTTGCGATGCTGGCAGAGAACGCATGCGAGAATCCTCGAATGCCTGTGTGGCGCTGCGTGAGTTGCGGATGCCGACATTGTCGTCATTGAGATTCTGTCACATGCCAGACAGAGCTCATTGCGCGGAGCCGCAAAAGACGTTTCAGTATCGCAACTGGACTGAGTGTCTCGCAACTATGGCAACAACGTGTGGAGCGAGCACAAAATGGCGCGTATCAAAGACGGCGGATGAGGGCCAGGATGGTCTCGCGTGTCGTCGACGGAATAACTCGAGCGCAAAGGTCAACGGATTGCGTGGCGCGGCGTTGGAACTTGGTGTGGCGAAGCGCTGAAGGCACGAGCGGCACGAGCGTTTGGAGCGGCAATAATAAAAGCGGTAAGAACAGGCGGAGCGCCCCGGCAATCTGACAGCTGCTTGACATCCGGGCCGACAAGCTGTTCCTAAATTATATATCTACGGGGTACGGAGTACATAGAGCATTTAATCGCGAGAGCCTCTTATTAACATGACTCATGAGTAACCCTACGTGCTGCAGTGGTTTTCTCTTAACATCAGAAGTCGTTGCACGATGTGTAGCTACTGTAGTCTGTACGGAGTACCTAGCCTCTAGAAAGTCGAGACAGTGAACCACCCCCTAACTATCTACCTAACCTACCTAGGTACCTATCTCTAGGATCCACTTCAACTCACCCTCTGTTGAACACGGTTAGCGCAACTCGGCCACCCTGCTAGCGCCATGTAGGTACTTACCCGATACGCAGCTGGCTCAGTCCCCTTACAAGATACACGGCCGGAAGAAGTTACATAGTACATTTGTATATACTATAGCACCAAAAGCGAGGTCGCGAAGCTGACGATCGACACACATGGCAAGAACTGAGAAGTCACGGCATCGAAATCTATGTTCTGTTTTTCGAACACGAATGTAGGTACATACCTATGTATCCGTAGGTGCATGTGTATGTAGATATCTTGTACTCCGTAAGGTGAGTCGGTGACCTACATGGCGCTAGCAGGGTAGCTGCATCGCGCCAATCGTTTTAGCCTTAGGTACCTAGGTAGGTACCGGTCCAGAGCACGTTTGTGGGCTTCGGTCATTCCTATGAGTATGCCGTGATTCGTGAGCCATGATGACGATGACTCGAACGGCCAGCAGCGTTACACCTTCTTCATACGCGTGGTTTTCCGAGTTTCGCTGCGCCTGTTCAGTAAGGATCTTCAGCATACCGTACCTAGTATCACACGGACGGAGTGATGAGTAACACGGCCACGTTGGAGACCGACTTTTTGTGATGCTTGCTTGTGATTTGTTGGTAGTGAGAAACTTCAAAGGGTGCCTTCAAGCCTTGCTTGCCGCCTTTCCGTCAGCCCCATAGTATGTACCAAGATCCAAGACGGATTAGGTACTGTACTACTCCGTATGAGGTAGGAGAAAACAAAGGACAGACGGTGGATAAAAAAGGCAGCAAAGGTCCTCACGAGACCTGAACTACACACGAGGACGATGATCGACGACAAAGACTCAGAAGACAGCAGTCCTCCCTGGACTACTAAAGACCTGACAACTAGAACTGAAGAACCAAACTACCATAACCTAACTACCTAAAACTCAGCAAGAGGGTGAACAGTCTTATATGGCCAAAGCCTCTTGTGCGATGCCGGACAATCCCGTCAAGGGTGAATGCACGTCTGGTTGGCCCAGCACGGGGCCTAGTGACCCACATGACTCTGGTAACCATCTAGAACCTTCTGGCCCACCGGATCGCATGCCAACCAAGAAGAGACACTGACGTCTGAC